>JAHWFO010054460.1:0-13933 GCA_023313115.1 Rhysida immarginata
TACAGCTTTATTTTCATCTGTGGGTTGTTCTACATTTTTTCATTTCAGATTCTGAAATGTTTTTTTTTGGGTTTGTATTCACAAGCCTGTATATAAATTTGTTTGTTGAGATGAGTTAGCAAGTCACCATTAATTTTCCGTAAAACTTACATTCACAACTACTTTTCCTAACTCTATTGTTCACGTTGGCTCTAAACATCATCCATCAATAGGTATGATCGTGATGGCTGCTGCTTATCATCATCATAAAGTTTTTTACCATACACTATGCATTGAAGGCGTGAAGCCAACCAGTGAGTATTTTATTACTTCAAACTCATATTTACTTTTACTTATGCCTCTTCACTGTCTATTTATTTTTTCACCTAGCACGAGGATATTTCATAAAATTCGTGGTACATGACTGTCGAGATTGTGGGGCTCTTATTAAATCATTTGGTCTCCTTATCATGCATCATAAAAAGCCAGTTCCAATGGTTCCCCGCCTGGCTAGGTTTATAAATTTCCATCCCCCTTCCTGGTGGAACGATTGGCAAGAAGATGATAAACCAATGTGGTCAGGCTGTTATGAATACTTCAAGGGCAATGAGATGCCATATTTGGTCGTGCTAGAGGTGATTACAAGTCATCTTAAGACATTTAAGCGGTTTTATGTAAACTCAGATGAACAGTTACATTTAGCTAGGATGCATTTCCCGGTTGGTGTCACTATACACAACATGATTCATGAATGTAAATTCTACAGGTGCATCAGTGTATGCAGGTAACTGGATTGTGAACTCATCAGATCACATGAAACACTTCTTCAACTGCTTAGACGTCAAGCCTGAGTAGGTGAACGTTTATAATTTTTAATTAATTAAATAAATAATTAGACTGTTTTGTACATCTTTCTTTTCAATTATTTATTTATTTATTTTTTATTTATGAATTGGGATCCAATACGTTGATCTAGGGCCTTTATGGCCAGATTCTATACTTTGTGAGTCACTTCAATTCCATCAGGTTGTTTAGTATTCCAGCCACTAGGTCATTGTCATGGCTCTTCATCATCTGCACCATGTTCAACAGGAGATCTTGCACACACTTTCCAAAGTGAATAATGTTCAGATCCGAGTGGGTGCAATGTTTTTAGTACTAGGCAATGGTTCTCAGTGTAACATTCTGAAATGACTGGAATTCACTGCATCTGCTTTTACATATGGTTGCCCACGCAGGCATCCATAGAGGAGGATGGTCCGAATCATCGTCTTCTACAGTAGCAGCTTATTGTCGATGCTGAGGGCACTCTTCCGATCCAGGGGGTCTAGGCTGAACTCATCGACAAGCTGTCGATCTCGACAAAATCTAAGCGTCGATAAGTGGCATATTACACATTTATACACGAGTTTACACACGTATGGCTAGATGATATACATTGATATACACAAGTTTACAAACATTTATTAATGTATACACATAAATACATACATAAACACATACCTGTAGACACAGTATATTATTATTTTCACAGTTCAAGTTTCGTAGCACAAGAGAGTGCTTCATGTATGTAAATATTTTTAAACAAGTTTTTGTTAATATTTTTAGAAAATGTGTATTGTTGAGCTATGTGTATTTAGCCTGCAGGCCGGAAACCAAGGAAAAAAGGTTTTAATATGAAATCTGTTGCTAAATTCTGAAATAACGATCGCCAAGCGCATAGTCGACTGCTGTTCAATTGTAGACAAGAATGTGCATAGTCGACTGCTCTTAAGGCAGTTGTCGATGGTCAAAGTCTACACTAGAAAATCGACGGTGTAGAGTCGGTACACTGTAGACTCTGTAGACAAGTAGACAAATCTACAATGTAGACTCTGTAGACACTACAGACAAGTCGTGTTCATGCTAACTCGAATCGACTAATGCGTCATTAACCACGTGACCATCGACACTTGTCGACAGTCGACTGCTTGTCGATGAGCTCAGCCTAGACCCCCAGGAAAGCTATGAGGCTGTTTCAGTCTTATTTGCTTTGTTCAGATCGTAAATCACGTGACAGTTCCAGGAGTATCTTTAGTCGATTATAACGCCTTCCTTATTGAATAGGACAAGAGAATCCGGAGGATGCTTAAGCTTTTTGTTGAACTACATAGCTTTATATTTTCCGACGTTAAAGTTCAGTTTGCAGCAATTAAACCAGTCTTCAAATTTCTTCGAGGCGTTCTGCTGACGAGTGAAAACGTGAGATGGCTGGTGTGCTCATGCTATGATGGCAGTATCATTAGCATAGATATATAAATTACATATTTCTGGTTTTGGGAAATCATGTACAATATAATTAAATAAAACGAGCCCAAGGACAGAGCCTTGTGGGATACCGGCCTCTACCTTGCGGGGAGTGGAGAAGTTTTTGCCAGCTTTAGCTTGATAAAACCTGTCGCTAAGAACGAATTTCACCATCAAAATCAAATCAGAAGAAAACTCTCTCTAATCAACTTGCAGATTACCCATCGTACCACACATGATCCAAAGCCATCAAGAAAAACCACGCCACAGTACCTTTAAAGATTCAGTGCGGTGCTCAGATCTTCAACAAACCTCCATATCTGCATCTTACATGAATGGGCGGCACGAAAGCCGACCTGCTCTTTCCGAAGTAGATCATTGGTGGGAGAGTGGTCCTTGAACCTGGGGAGTATTGTTTTCTCCAAACTTTGGACATCGACTGGAATAGACTGATAAGTCGTTATCTCTCAGGAATTGCAGGGATTTTGTCCCTGCTTGGGGATACTTAGCACAATAGATAGCTTTCAAGAATTTGAGAAATTGGAAAACTTCCAGCAATAGATTATGATATTCGAAATGTCATTAATATTGTCGTTTGGCAGATTTTTTAGGGCATAATTACTTCCGTTGTTTCTTCCTGGAGCCTTCTTCAGTGCGAGATTTCTAATGAAGGTAGTTATCTCGCCAGTCTCAATGTTAACCTTCAATGTAAATTGCGGAACTTCATCAAGTTTGATAAGACCATCTTGCACACACTGAGAAAAGAGTTGACTCTCAGGATTAATGTTATCTCGAGTAACAAACCGCACCTCTAAGAAATCTGCAATTATTTGTGCTTCATCGTGATTAGTTTGGACGTAATTACCTTGAGGGGTGCGAAATGGAGGAGGCCCATCATTCTTCTTCTTCTGTAGAACTCTAAACCTGCTCCAAATGGAATTGTCGCGAGCCGACAAGCTTTTCAGCTTGTCTTTCCACCTAGCATGTGTAAGTCTTTTATTTCTTCCTGGATCCTACGTAATAAAACAATAATATTTGGTTTTTAGCCTATGTATTCTATAACGTTGCTAAGCCTATGGGTCCTGATTCTTTCTGTGATCAAGTGTTGGATTCTTGGGTTAAGCAAAATTCGATGAGGGGATTTATTTTCCAATGGATAGGCACTAGCTTAGTGGCACTATTTATTCGCCTGGTGATATCTTCAACACGTTGGTCGATGTCATCTATACAGTTTGTTCTATCGAGTTGGCAGTCATGGTCCCTGAGGATTTCTTTGAAGAGCTTCCAATCTTGCTGATGCTTGACTTCCTCTCTGAAATTGATGTTGACACTGTCAAAATTTAACGCCACTGGCTTGTGGTCAGAAGATAAGTCACCATTCGTGAAGATGTTGTCTGACTTGAAGAAACCCTTTATCAGTGAGATATCCAACACGTCACTTACAGGGGAACAGTCACAGTAGTAAGTGTCCTCCACTTGCACTGCAGCAATGATGTCATCCTTTGTATATACCAGTATAGAATCATGCCATTGTAGTTATGTGTTCTGGAGTTCCAGCTTAGAGTTTGGCATTAAGATCACCAGCCAGTATAACCGGAATGTCACCATCGAAAAGTTCATCGAGATCGCTAACGTGGAAAGTATGTTTAGGTGAATTGTAGAGCGCCACGAACTTCATTTCACCAAGGGAGATGTCATTGTTGATGATGGATGCCGATTCCGTACCTACGTAAGATTTCGAGACTTAAGCTTGATGTTTAATTTCATTCTTGATGATGATTCCGGCATCATCAGAGGCACATATTGTAGTGTTTGGAGTCATACGATCGTTACGGTACAAACAATAACCGGGTAGCTTCAAGTCTTGGCTTGGCTTGAAGTGTGTTTCACAGAGGCAAACATCGTTGATTTCCTGCTTCAACAGGAAGTTATGAAACTCTATACTGTTTCGGGGAACCCCCCCTAGCATTCCATATCACGCACTGAGTTTACCTTTGTTGATCTCAGTATAATGTCGTGTAACTATAATGAAATTAGTTGATCTGAAAGAGCCCACTCAACTGTTGCTAACGTTTGCCTAGATTTGAAAACATTAACATATTCGTCCAATTTGATTATACATACCTTGTAGGTCGATAATGTGGAGTCCTTTTTACTCCGGTTTAGACACTGCAGCTACAAAGGTTTTTTCCGCGTTCGCCTTGAAACTATGCATCCTTTTAACCTTGGCAGATTTTGGACATTTTGTATAGCTTGAAGTGTGATGTCCTCCACATCCTATGCATTTCAGGGGGTCTTGTCCTTTAATCTTGGTGCAGTCTCATGACTGTGTGCCTCCGCGCATTTGTTGCAATGAGGGTCTTCTTTGCAGCCCATGGATACGTGTCTGAAGCACAGGCACTTGTTACACTGTAGTGGCTTTTTGTTTCCTCGGAATATTTCTACTAGCACCGCTAATGGACCTATAGGAGTTATACTCTTCAATTACTGGTTTTGTTCGCTATTTGAGAGCAGAACCAAACCCATAGCCACATCTATTGATCCTTTGACTTTCCTAAGTCGGATTACCTTTTCCGGGAATCAGTTAGCTCTTCTTAGGTCTCCCTGACGGTCTTCTAGATCGTATATAACCTCGAATAACATTTCGAATAACGAACCTATACACCTTCTCAGACTTCAGTTCATGGTGCTGAATTTACAAAATATCATCAGATTTGATACCGGCGACGAGTTTCTTATAAATAACTTCCTCTAGACATTTCACTTTAACTGTCTGTACTCTGCCTGTATGCATTATGTTTTTTTTCTAATGGTTCATGCTCCTTGATCTCGTCTAGAATTTCTTTAAGAGGCTTACCATGAGTGCTTATGATAAATGGTGGGACATGTGAACTTTTACCTACCTTTTGGCTGATATTATTGGCCCAGTCCTTTTGTCCATATCTGCTGCGTTTTTCTCTAGCGGCAGTAAAAACTTCTTCTTTGAGATTGGCGATCTTTTTCTAACCACGACTCTTTCCAGGACTTCTTATTTTTCACGTCAATCCAAAGGGCTGTCATCAGTAGTAGGGCTATCTTCTCTTTTCCTTTTGCGATTGGGGTCTTCCTTGTTCCCACATAGTACCGGTGGTAAGGAGGCGTCCATGTACACCTCCTCCTTTTCTGGAGTCGATTCGATAATGGGACTGGCAGCCACGGACTTGGTTGCAAGAGCATTCTTAATCAATAAATCGAATTTTTTTAGGTAAACCTAACCGTTGTTCTTGAAATTTTTTATCCATTTCTAACATCAATTGTTGGCATAAATCATTCCTTAGTGCTGCCTGCTTCTCACTGATGATGGCATCAAATGCAGCAAAACGTTTTCTCTGGTGATGACGTCATTATATACGAACTCGTGGGAGAACTCTCCTTCATTAGGCATACTCAAGCTGCTGTTGGTAACTTGGTTGGATATTTAAAAGAAATAGTCGTACTTAAAATGACGTACTTAGCTCTAAATTTAAAGTCAAGTTTGCGAGAAAATTAATTCTATGCCAGAGACCCAGAAGGATAGTGAGCGTCTTGATGTACTGGTTTACGGGAATATTAATTCCAATGCCAGGGACTAGCACATAAGACCTAACAGAAGGTATATATCTCCCTGAAAAGAGCGCACTGTGAAATGAGAGCAATCAGATAGTGCCTGAGATGAGAATAGAGGTGACAGTTTGAAGAGCTAGTCCGTCCTGGTCGAGTGCTCAAGAGAGCACGTCCAGTCGATCTCCCAGAAAAACACTAGACAATCGACAATCGAACAGTGAAGTGTACATTTCTTCGGGTAGACTGAAAGCAGTGCTTATACTAAGCTCATCCTACTAGAATAAATTCCACATGATATACCCTGAAATAAGCAAGAAGCCAGACTAACCGCAGAGATCTTCCACATTATGAAAAAATAATAAGACTGACTACATGTAGAATTTGGGTTCGAGTCGCTTGGGTATTACAAGGGAGGACATGCGTCTGATGGCGGAATATCGCGATCGCTGGAGATCTTCATAGGGCTGCTGCCCCCGCGACCCTAATGGATAACTGGGTTTGAAAAGTAAGTAAGCAATAAAATTGGCGATTGCCAGAAGACTGAGAGAGGGGGTGGGGGGTGGTATCACATGCCTCGGTTTTCTATACATTGTATACCACTTCATTTCCATGAGGTTGTTTAGTATTCCAGCCACTAGGTCATTGTCATGGCTTTTCAGCATCTGCACCATGTTCATCATGGAGATCTTGGGCACACTTTTCAAGGTGAGTAATGTTCAGATCCGAGTGCATGCAATATTTTTTTACGGTCTTTCTTCCATACCAGACAAAGGTCCTCAGTGTAATATTCTGGAACGACTGGAGTTTACTTCATCTGCTTTTACATATGGTTACCCACGAGGGCATGCTATAGAGGAGGATGGTCTGAATCATCGTCTTATACTGTAGCAGCTTATTGTAGATGCTGAGGGCATTGTCCCAAACCAGGAGAGCTATGAGGCATTTTCCGTTTCCAGCAATTAAACCAGTCTTCAAATTTCTGCACACGAGTGATATCATGAGATGGCTGGTGCGCCCATACCATGATGGCAGTATCACCAGCATACAAATAGAAATTATATTTTTCTGATTTTGGGAAATCATGTACAAAATAATTAAATAAAACAGGACCAAGGACAGAGCCTTGTGGAAGGCCGGCCTCTACCTTGCGAGGAGTGGAGTAGTTTTCGCCAATTTTAACTTGATAGGACCTGTCACTAAGAAAGGATTTCACCATCAAAATCATATCAGGAGGAAACTCGTCTCTAATCACATTGCAGATTAACCCTTCGTGCCACACTTGATTCAAAGCCTTACCGACATCAAGAAAAACCACGCCATAATACTTTGTAAGTTCTGGAGTAAGATCTGACAGGAAAGGGCGGCGCGAAAGCCGAACTGATATTTCCGAAGTAGATCATTGGTGAGATCTCCTGCTTGAATCTGGTGAGGATCATTTTCTTCAAAACTTTGGACATCGATGGGAGTAGACTGAGGTCGGTAGCTCGCAAGAACTGCAAGATTATGCCCCTTCTTGGAAAATATTTAACACAATAGATTGCTTCTAAAGAGTCGGGAAGTAGGAAAAGATCCAGTAATCACTAATGATATTCGAGATGTCATTAATAATGTTGTTTGGCAGTTTACTTAGGGCGTTATTACTACCTTGTCTCTTCCTGAGCCTTCCTCAGTTTGAGATTTCTGATCGTGGCAGCTACAGGTATTAGACATTGAAACTGAAACACCTGGTAGAAATCCAAAATCTTTATTTAATAAGGTGTTGGGGCACTGTGGGCAGCCAGCACAGCAGCAACACGTCTTGGGAAGGATCGGTAGAGGTCCTGCACAGTTTGCACCCCAGACCATTACTGATCCACCCATTACTGATCCACCCATTACTGATCCACCTCCGTGTTTGACTGTGGGTGCCAAGCAGTCTGGGTTGTAGGCATCAGAGAGGACTCCTCCAGACGAATACCCTCCCTGTTGTTTGGAAGACAGTGTAGCTGGACTCATCCGAGAATATGACACGTTTGAGGTCATCCAACGTCCAGGTTTTATGCGTCCGGCACCACTGAACCCGCTTGGAGCCATTTGTACTACTGATGAAAGGCTTCGGTATAGCAACCCTGCCATGGATGTTGGATTTATGCAGTAACGACGGATTGTCTTCGTGCAAACAGGTTCCTGGAGGTGTGTATTCATTTCTGCGGTAATTTCTGCTACGGTGGTTTTCGCTTTCGTGCAACAATCTTGGTCAATGTCCTGACGTCTCTTTCCGACAAATTCCGTTTTCCCCTGCAGTTGCTCCTCCTGGACGTGGCTCGTCCTTCCTGTTCATATGCACACATCACCTTGGATACTGTAGCACGTGAGACATCACAAAGTGTGGCAGTTTTGGACAGAGATCCACCTGCTAGACGCGCCTCAACAATCTGCCCTCTTTTGAAGTCGGATATGTCTCCTATTATAGCGCTCTGCACAGACAATTTGAAGCTTACCATCAAGCTTTTCTACTGGAGTGACTACCAAGAACTCTGACACGTGATTCATTGATATGCATACGATTAATTACCTAGCAGAAGGTTCTATTCAGCCCTGGGGGGCTTCAGTTTCAATATCCAATACCTGTATCTCGCCAGTCTCGCTGTTAATCTTCGATGCAAATTGCGGGACTTCATCAAGTTTGATAAGACTATCTACCAAACTCTGGGATATGAGTTTATTCTCGGGATTATTTTTATCAGGAGTAACAAACTGCATCTCTAGGGAATCTGCAATTATTTGTGGTTTATAATGATTAGTTTGGACGTAATTACCTAGAAGGGAAGCGTATCATCCGTCTACTTCTGTAGAGCTCTAACCATGCTTCAAATGGAATTGTCGCGAGCCAACCAGTTTTTCAGCTTGTCTTTCCACCTAGCATTGTAACTCTTATTTCTTCCTGTGGACTCTTCGTACTAACCTGTTACATCTGGTTTTAGACTATGTATACTATAACGTTGCCAAAGCCTACGGGTCCTGTTTCTTTCTGTGATCAAGTGTTGGATTCCTGGGGTAAGCACATTTCGATGAGGAGATTTATTTTCCAATGGATAGGCACTAGCTTCAGTGGCACTATTTATTCGCCTGGTGATGTCTTCAAAACGTTGGTCAATGTCATCCATACAGTTTGCTCTATCGTGTTGGCAGTCAGGGTCCATTTGTGTCAAGAGCTTCCAATCTTGCTGATGCTTGACTTCTCTGAAATTGATGTTGACATTGTCAAAGTTTAACGTCACAGGATTGTGGTCAGAAAAAAAGGTCATCAATCGTGAAGATGGTGTATGACTTGAAGGAACTCTTCATCAGTGAGATATCCAACACGTCATTTATAGGGGAACTAGCAAAAGTACCCGGCGTTGCCCGGGATAATTACACTTACAGGTAAACAGAACAATCTCAAACAATTAAATTAAATTTTTCAATATGTTAAAAATAAACACATGAACATGCTTAGAATTAATACAGTAAAAAATTTTTAAAGGCCCACAATGGCTGGACCATTCCAAGGATGCCACTGCTAGACTAAACAATTTCTTACTCACGTAATCTTACTTCAGATGTGCACTTGATGTTGTTGCGATTCCCTTTCTTCTCTCGATGTCTTCTAGAAAAACTTGGCCATTTATCACTTTGTGTAGTCTAGTGGTCGCGGATTCTTCTATTTACTTGCTTCCCATTTGCTCAATACAGCACGGAGCTAAAGGAGTGCTTCCTCCGTCGTTTTTCCACTCTTTCTCAATAGTCTACTAACTCATCATTGTTAAGAAATTGTTTAATACTAAGAACTCTCTTTTCTAACAAAAGCCTGAATACCAGGAATTCTATGCATTGTTACAAAATGAAACTTGTCTATATTGCATCATCATTTTGTGCTCATTGTTATTGGTGAATTGAGTGTTGATACTATTTTTGATGCGAACACGATGGGCCTATTGTTGCACAATCTTTTCCTTGCATTGTTGGTCATGAGATATATTGTTGGTCCTTGCAGTGTGTTTGTGAATTGCATGCTGATACCACTGTTGATACCTGTTGTTGTACAAAGTTTGCCTTGCATTGTTGGTCATGAGTTATTTCTCATTAATATGCCTTGCCATAACCATAATATTGATTTTTTATCAATATTTATAATTTTTCCAAAATCTCATGTAGACAGTGACCTTCCTCATGCTTTGAAAGTCAAGTATGTAAAACTTCATTAAGATCAGAATAAAAATGTAGATTTGTATAAAAAGCAAACAAACCCATCCACAAACCCACAAACATCCTTCTTTAAATATATAGAAGTTGGTCACTGTAGTATGTGTCCTCCACTGGCCCTGCAGCAATGATATCATCCTTACCTTGTATATATCAGTATAGAATCATGCTATTGCAGTTCCGTGATTTGGAGTTCCAGCTTGGATGTTGGGCATTAAGGTCACCAGCCAGTATAACTGGAATGTCACCATCAAAGTGTTCATCGAGATCGCTAACGTCGAGAGTATGTTTAGGTGAATTGTAGAGCCCCACAAAGTTCACTTCACCAACGGAGACGTCTTTGATGACGATGGACGCCGATTCCATCCCTGAGTAAGATTAGGGGACCAATCCTTGAAGATTAATTCCATTCTTGATGATGATCCACCAGAGGCACATCTTGTAGTGTTTGGAGTCATACGATGGTTATGGTACACACAATAATCGTGTAGCTTGAATCTCGGCTTGGCTTGAGGTGTTTCACAGAGGAGAGCAACGTTGATTTTCTGCTGCAACAGAAAGTTGTGAAACTCTATACGCTTTCGGGGGACCCCCCCCCCTAGCATTCCATATCACGTACTTAAGTTCACCTTTGTTGATCTCCAATACTTTACAAACACCACAGACATTGCCACATGTCCTCACACAAGAAATAACATACATGGTATTAAAGTCACATAACACTACAGATCCCGTACAATACAGACCTATTACAGGCCTGCCTACACCTTACAAAATAATAACTGCCTGTATCGCAAAAAAATTTATACACACAGACACAAACAACGTTCTCACTGAGCAACAAAAGGGATGCCGTAGAAGCCATATGGGTTGTAAGGAGCAATTCCTGATAGACAGTGTGGTTCTACGGCAAACTCACAATAAACATCGACACCACCATGCAGCCAACATTGATTACAAAAAGGCCTTTAATAGTGTCCCACACTCATGCCTGTTATATACACTACGATTATATAAAATAAACCCTACACTTATCAAATTTTTAGAATGTACAATGCTGCATTGGAGAACTACGCTACACCTAACACTCAACAGTGAAACCATCACGACTGACAAAATACAGATAAATCGGGGCATCTTACACGGTGACTCACCGAGTCCACTCTGGTTTTGTCTTGCACTAATTGCACTTTCAAACAGCACTGCGTAAGGCTACACGATTAGACTATAAAAACTGCCACACATGCTTTCACACTTACTCTACATAGATGACGTGAAAATCTACGCTTCCAAACAGACATTATTGCACCAGTTACTCCATATTACATAAACTTTTTAAAAAGATGTCCACATGCAATTTGGGTAGGACAAAATGCAAAAACATTTGCATTGAAAATGGAGTACTCAAGGAAAAAAGATTCACACCAGAAACAGACTTAATCACTCAGAGAATTGTTTTACTCTAAACAACACACATCATCATTACCAAAACTAGTCTGCATGACTGATAAAAAATACACACCTTTGCATCTGATCAGCATGCAGAATACCCATAACATTCCTACAACATGCACTTAATTTCAATCTTGGCGTGGAAAGCAACTGCACGGTAGACATCCTTCTGACCTCAAGCAGCCGCACGTCAACAAAAAATAGCGACGAACTTTTGGTTGAGTAATAGAAGTCTCTTTGGGGAAAGTAATGGAATCATGTAAAGTAAATAAATAGATATAGACTGGAGTTGACCTCCAAAAATTAATACATCATGTTTGGAGATCATCTCCAGTCTATATTTACTTATCTACTTGTGACTTCGTCAAACTTTCTGATGGTTTGCATAGGAGAAATTCTCGATCTGTGAGCCGGGTGCCCGCCTCCCATTGGGCTTTCAACCTTTGACAACTTGGTTGTCTTTAAGACACCTTATGACAGCATGGCTGTCCAGATATCTGCGACAGCCAAACTGGTAGAGGCATTGGCCATGATAGTCGAGGCTCCTGGTTCGAACCCAGGTCGCAGAATTTTTTCTTCCATTTTACGAGAAGAAAATTTATACATGATGGAATCATGATTGCCATACAAGACCAGGTTGTTAACACTAAAAGCTACAAAAAACATGTTTTCAAAGATTTGAGCGGTGGGTCTTGCAGAAAATGCCATATCGCAGAGGAAACCATCTAAAACGTCATATCTAATTTCATAACCAGGTAGTCAACATTGTATAACAGCGTCTAGTTAGGATACCCAAGCTTAGGGGCTCCATACTCTGTACTATAAATATATCCCAGACACTGTCTTAGAACAACAACACCCACAAACTATATTTTTACAGAGCTCTAATTACTTACAAAACTATCCCTCATTAATAGAGCAAACATTACACTAGTAGATAAGCAAAACAAAGTGAACTACATAATTGATCCCCAAAACACAATTTACAAAAAAATATCCTGTCAAAGAGTAAACAATTTAAAGGGTGATAACGACACCTGTGAGGCTCTAAGCACCAGGGGCATACAACAAGGCTCGTCTATTAGCAATATGTTATTTGCTGCTTTTATTACATCCATCTTTAATCTCAAACTAAATTTTAAAATCAGAGCCTTTGCTGACGATATTATCCTCACAAAATCATTTAATATTACTCAGACCTCTTCAATTCGAAAGGTTATCGAATCAGACCTCCATATCATTCACCATTGGTTTAACACAAGGGCTATGGAAATTAATTCACAGAAGACAGCTATACTTAAGATCAGGAGATCCCATAGTGATTCTAAGTCCCACCTTAAAATATTGGGAGTGTTCTTTGATGAACAACTTAAATTTAAGTAACATGTACAATACATCCTGGGATGTGACAACCGTTTAACGTTTTTGGTATTAAGACTTCGGAGAATTCTATCGAGGAAGGAGATAATGACCATTTTGAAAGCTAAAGTCTTCCCAAAACTTAAAAAGCAAATCAAATATGGAATCCTCTAAATAAATTTATACAACAAAAATATATTGTGGCTTATAACAGAATACTGCTAACGCAATTTAATATGACTCTTAGGCAGTCTATTACCCAAATATGTAATGATTATAAACTTATGACGTTTAGCTCATTACTGAATTTTATTTATCTTAAAGAGCTTGTGAAAGCATTTTTTATTAACACTCACCCAGCACATTTTATGTTGCTATGGCTTAACCAAATGGACACAGCTAGGAAATCCACCTCATTTTTACTCACCCATCCGTATATCATTCCCCATTAGAAGGAAATGTACTTCCCGGTGCACCTTTGGAATAGAATACCTTTGGAGTATCGACAGAATATTTTCACCTGCCAGATGGGCGACTGTCGCAATCATCAGAAACATGTTGGGAATATTTTATGCAAATGGATTTTGGACACTCAGATTAATTCTTCAGAATAATTCTGGTTAAGTTTTCATTTAACTTTTTTCCATTTGGAGCGCATAACTAAATAAATAACAAGTAATATATTTAAAAAAATTAAACCGGCTTAACAATGAAATAAATATAGGACCATCTTGGTGCTAAACCCAATCCAATGAAAAAAGAAGTTATAAAATCCGTTTATAAATGACGGAAATATCGAGGAACATACATAAAAAAAATACATACAGATGAACATTAAACCTCTTTCTTTTTGAAGTGAGTTAAAACTAAAAAATGAATATAAGGATCCTGCACACGATATAATAATAATAAACAACAACATCAATATAAACAGCAATAATAATCTAATATACTAAAACTCTTGCGTGTATTTATTTATTTATCTATACTTCTATCTTCTCCTAGACGGTTGAGCTACCGACTTGAAATTTTCAAGGCAGGCTTATCAATA
>JAHWFO010054462.1:0-10639 GCA_023313115.1 Rhysida immarginata
GCCAATAACGATAGATGTTGATTGATTAATGTGCACAGGGGAATACTGGAAAAAGAAAAAAAAATACATCATAATTATTTAAACATCATAATTATAATCCTAGCAAATCAACTGCCAATAGCAAGCAATGGGTTCATTTTTTTTCAACATTTGGGTTTGCTGCTATCACTTTAAATAAATATAGCAGCACTATAAATATCACTGTAGTCACCATTCACACTTAAGTGTAGCATCAAATTCACTTATCTGGGTCTAACAAAAGAAAAACTAGCCATGCCCAATCAATTGTTAAATATTAACTTTCCTTTGCAATAATGTTTAACCAAATGAAATTAGAAATTTAATTGGATATAATGTATATACAAGGTGCAATTAAAAAGTTCCATAATTTGTTTCTTTTAAAGAGAAAGTACTCTATTTAAATACATTTACACAGTGTACCCTTCAAAATAGTTTCTTACGAAGCTATATAATGTGTCCAGTGTTCCTGCCACTTCTGGAAGTCTTTGTTGAAACTTGTCAAGCACATTCTGCGATTCGCACTGGATCTGCTCAACAGTATTTAAACGGCGACCTTTCAACTGGATCTTGATTTTCGGGAAGAGGACAAAGTCTGCAGGAGACAAATTTGGCGAGCAGGCTGGATGTACTAGCGAAATCATGTTTTTCATAAGAAACTCGTGTGAGGGGAACTCTGTGAGACGGCACATTGATAAGTCAAATTCCTAGTAAAATCCAATTAAATCTTGGTCCCGCCTTAAATAATGAAAATTTCACCTATTAACTCATACACAAAATTTAAAAAATTTTTGAATTTAATTCACATGTTTTATTAAATTGGTCATCGTTTTTTAATATGTCATTTGTTATGTGTTTAATCAATATTGCCTAGAGAGAAAGGCTGCTCACGGAAAAATCACACATTGTTACATCACCTATGGTAGGGACAATTTCGGGCTTATTATTGGTAGAAATATGATTAACAATACCCTACAGTAGGTGATGTAATAATGTATGAAGTTTTCGTGCTCAGGCTTTGAGTAGAGGTGGTGTTGGTTTAATGCAGTTTGGACCTGATCAAACAAGATCTGCTGCAATGAGAAATGGGCTCCAATGCAGTTTGTCATGGCTCATGATTTCAACTTCCAATTTCTGAATATTTTCGACAGGGGATTTCTTAGCCATATTGGTCATTTACTTTTCATTTCAAGACATTTATAATATATGTTTACACGTTATACATTCGAAACTTTTACAGAAAATTCACTTTTTATCTCCACATTTTCGTTGCCAAAAGCCAGCGCAATAGTTGTTTTAAAGCAGGATAGCGACATCCAATCCGAAATACAGGTAGTCCTTGTTTTATGTCGGGGTTACGTTGCTGAAACTTCATCTTTAAGAGACTTACATGTTAAATAAGAACACTGTGTTTGAAAAACCCAAATACTAACTGGATTAGTGATGGGGCACAGGAATTTTTTGTTGTGATTGATCTTAGAGCCATGTGACATGTAATCTCTCTATTTGTTTCAAAATAGGATCTAGAAAATATGTTAAGCATTGAGCATTCAACTTCATTGTGGCTTGAGTATTTTCTTTAATTTTTTTAGCATTCTGATTCATCTTATGCAATGTTGATTCAGAGAGGCTCAAAGACAACTTGATAATGGCAGTTGTTATTCATTCATACTTGTTAATGATGTCGACTTTTGTCTGCAATGAAATTGTAATTCTCAGTTTTTTATTTGAGTCATTTTCTTTGTTTTCATTTGCATGTTTGCTAGCCATTTTGATTACAGTTGAAACAGGCTTTCACTGAAGAAGGAAAAATTTGTGAAAAAATGTGCATATGTTGAACAAAAACTCTCGGTATGAACTCCCGTTCTGCAGAAATTTCATTTTCAGTGTTGCCACTTTGCGAATTTCTCCTTAAATGTTTGCAAAAATCAATTAAAGTCTGCTGAATTTAGTGGATTTAATTTCTTCAGTACAATTAAATTCACTTGATTTTAGCGGAAAAATTTTTTTTTGAGTGGGCAACACTGTTCATTCTGTGTAAGTATTAATGCTAAACCAAGTTTTGTCTTAAGCCAAGGATTCAGCACCATGTTTTTTAAGCGTTGTTAAAGCAAAACCATTTTTAAGTGAAGTCGCGTAAAACGAGGACTGCCTGTACAGGGTCCACCATTTAAGGGTATGCATGGAATTATCTCGAAAACTTTGCCGAATATTGTTTTAAAAGGGGAAATGGGCCCCCCCCCCACCACCTTCTGCAGCACGATAATGCTAGTCCGCAAACAGTCATCACACACTGGAGGTATTGCAGCGATTACAGTTCAACGATGAAAGATCTTGCACCTTGCGACTTTCACCACTTCCCAAAGAAGAAAAAAGCACCTTGAGACATTCAATCCCTGATGAGGAGCTAAAAGAACAGTTGCACGTTGTGAAACACACTGCTTAATATGGCTGGTGAGATTTGCTGAACTTCAGTTGTGATTTCCTCCTTCAGCTCAGGCAAAATGCACGGATTGTTTGCATACACTTTACCTTTCACGGCATCCCAAAGAAAGAAATTGAGAAGTGTGTGGTCTGACGAGCGTGCAGGCCAGGTGCCATGCGAGATGATTCGATAAGCAAAGACATCCTTCAGAAAGTGCATTGGTGTGTGTGCTCTACACGTTTCCATGCACTACTGCACACTAACTTTTGAATCACCCTGTATAATGAAGCCTGTATCAACTTTAGCTGCTTGTGCAATTCATCTCATCCTTCAGGGTAACTCAGAAGTGACTGACTCTGAGGATGTGTAAAGTAAACATACTTCCTTTATTACTAACAATTCGACTTCATAATGCAAATTTATATTTTCTTACTAAATTATCTTATTTAACAGGTACTCAATACTTTTCCGACTTCTGAAAAAAAACAAACTGAAGTTCTAAGAAACATTTTTCCTATTGATATAATTATTATTGTAATGCTAATATTGATTTTATTTTTTCGTGAAATTATAATTAATAATACTATTTATATAGATAATAAAACATAAATAAATGAATGGTCCCAAGGTTACATACTTTATCTTCCCTGTACTAGTAGTCAAGTCCCTCTTACCTGATTCCCGCTGCTTGGCAGTCAAGCTTTAAAAATTAATATGTTCAAAACGGAGCAAAACACAGTTTTGAATTTTTTGTATAGTTTTTATGAAAGTATGTGTAAGATATTAATAATTTTTTAACAAAAAAAAAAAAAACCCCACCTTTTGAGAAATATGCATAAATAAAATATTTTTATTAAATTCAAATATTTGCGCATGTGCAATATAATTTTAAAAATCTCATATAAAATCTGCAGTTAAAGAGCTTTCATAAGTCACCAATCCATCTTTCTAAGTAAAATATAACCGAAGTTACAGTACTTCATAGATAAGTCCCCCACTCAAATTTCAAAAATTTTAAATGTCCCTAACTTCCGTAAAAATGAAAAGAAATTAATAATATTTGGCATTCATTACCAACTCCCTAGGGCAATTGTATATACCAAATTTCATTAAAATCCAAGAGGTCAGTGCCAATGCCTACCTGAACTGACATGGAATGACCCTATTACAAAATATTTTATAATCTTATTGTTGTCATAATTTTAAATGTTGTTCTCAATTGCTTGGCTACTGTTGTGCCAGTTATGGGCGACAGCACTCATGTATTGTTGGGGCTGTCACTGTTTTCTCGGAGATTTTCCGAGAAAATGATGACAGCCTCCTCGTTCATTGTTTAATGACTTTATATTTATTTTTTTTTATTCTGGCTGGAGTGTTGCTTCAGAAAAGTATGTTTTTGTTTTGAGCTAAGAACTTTGCGATGAATGGATGTGTCCTCCGGGAGACGCATTTCGAATGGCAGGCGGCCATAATTACGTATGCATATTAATGTAGCGAACTCATAGCGATCGGTATTTACGATTCCTTCGCTTAATTAATCTTTATCTCCGATTAATTATGATGCATTCATAGCTCTATTAACGAACTGCTGACCAATAGCACGATCAAGCATTCTATGACATCATAACACCTTGAAGGAATCGCCGACAATAACTTTAACATGTGAAGTACATAATTTTTGAATAGAAATATGTGACTAGTTAATTATTGTTCTGAAGGATTAGAATATTAATTTCACTGTTAGAAAATGACTGAACAAAGGCTGGATAATTTAAAGCCATGAACATAAATCAACCGTGTTTTTTATCGGATAACTTTTTACCTTTTCAAAAAGTATAAAGTGTAACAGTGTTTTCGTATAAAAAGACAGGAAGCAAATATAAGAGAAAATAGGTATAATAGGGATAAATTGTATGGGCTATTGACCAAAAATTATTCAGCTATAAAAAAAAAATAAAATACTCGTCTACAACTGTGAAATCAGGAGCAGTTTTATTATTATTTTTTTTTTTTTGGTGGGGGCAAGGGGTAATTTTTATTAATAGAAGAAAGAATTTCAACTCTATCGTACGAGACAACTGTACTTATACAAAATTTATAGTAAAATAGTCAAATTATCGTTCGCTTTCTTTTTTTTTTTATATTAATAATCCCCCCCCCTCCCCAACTGAAACGAGGAGTAGCGTTAATACTTAACGTTGTAACAGAGCCACCGCCAGGGGGGGACAAACGGGACTCTAGTCCGGGGCCCCGACGGAAGGGGGGGGGGCTCATCAGCCACGCTTGATTTTTTTTTTTTATGCCGATGTTGTGCACGTAGATATATACTCGGACAATTATTCAAGTTACATGTAACAAAAAAGTTAAAACGTTTAGCTTACAACAAAGAACAATACAAGTGGATGTTTAAATGTCCGCATGCTCCAAGCAAGTAGACGTTCTGTCTCAGGCAACAGTGATATTCTTGTACACTTTCGTGTGGATGTTGACGTGTACGGTGTAGAAAAAGTAAATTAATTAATTGTATAATGAACTGGAAGTGTCAATGCAATGTAATTAATGTATAATACATGATAAATTCGTGTGAATATCATCAGCACAGAAGGGAACTTCGTCGAGGCAGTTTGGATTCTTGGATAATTCATTCGTTTGGGCGTTCATTATTGCTTTTTAAGCAGTTATGAGTGGGTGCTGGTTTTGTGTGTTCAAGTATAACTAGAGATTCTGGATCACCAGATTTTTTTTTAAACTGAAGTTTCAGCTTGATACAGAACTAGCAAGGTTAGTTGAGATAACATCTTTCTAAGCAAGTTGTTACTTATCCCCACATTTGAATAATAATTATAAAGTTATCATTATTTTCCAAACAGATCAAAGTAGAACATACAATGAATTGACACAAGACTGGTGCTCAAAAGTGACGGGAAAAGAAACAGAGGGAGAAACAGGAAAAAGAATTGAAAACCAAAAATGTAATTGCCCAATTTTTTAAACACAGCGATGCTCCTAAATCTAATATCTCTGCTGAATCTGAAGATGTTTCCTTTCTATCAACATCCCGCCAGGAATTGCCATGTGAAGATTTGCTGCCCGCAGACGAAGAACGCGGTTGTGCAATTATCAGATCTGGAAATGAAACATCTGCAACTCCAACTGAGGTCGAGACAGTAGGACTATCAGCGAAGTTAGGACTAGGAGAGGCAAATGATAATTGATGATTTTGTCGAACATGAAAACGAATTTCGCAACTACAGCGATCCTGGGTGATGGCCAGATAGATCACTTGCAAGACCGGGACAGACAGTTCATCGTTTTATGCAAGTTAAAAACTGAAAGTCAGTTAATAGACACGAACAAAAACATGCCTTCAGATTACACTGGCAAAATGTTTTCCAAAAGTCTGTTACACTCCCAGTTGTCCAATAGTCGAGAAGAGTTACTTAGAGATTGGATTGTCTGGAGCAGCTAAAAAAATGTTCTTTACTGGATCACGTGTCTTCTCTTTTCTTCTGGTAAAAGTCTGGAACAGCATGTCAGTACTAGCCTTTGGGCAAGACGAGAAGGTTTTGATCCAAAAAAACAACAGTGGGGGGTTTCTTTACGAAAGGTTACGGAATCATGAAAAAAGTTCCCAGCATAGGGATTCTTACGTGGCTTGGAAGCTTTTGGAAAAATCAGTTACTGGTTCTTGTGGTATTGATAGCAGCTTTCAACAGCAAATCCAAACTGAAAGTAACAAGTTCAATGCCCTATTGCATAGACTCTTGGATGTTACATTGTTTCTGGCTTCCAGAGGACTCTCATTTCGCGGACAATCTCAAGACATAGGAAACCCTCACAATGGCAAGTTTTTGGAGTTACTAGAACTCGTATCTCACTATGATCCTTTGCTGAAACATCACTTTGAGTGCATCAAAGATAAGAAAGAGCATGGCAAAAGAATGTGAACTCATTATTTGTCATGGCAGACATAAAGCTAATTCATTTCTTTATGTGGAAAACATGTTCTAGACAAGATTTTGCTTGAAAGAAGGGAAGCTATTTATTTTTCCATTACATGTGATGCTACACCTGACGTATCCCATACAGAACACAACGTTCTCATATTACGATAAGAACAAATGGTCAATAGAAGAGAGATTTGTAGAGTTCTTCCCATGCAATCAGAGGACAGGAGAAGAAATTGCAGAAACACTCATTTCACGCTTAGACGAACATGGAATTTATCTTGAAGATTGTTGTGGACAGGGTTTTGACAACGGCGCAAACATGGCGGGAAAAGTGAAAGGTGTTCAAGCGCAGAGTCTACAAAAGAATGATGCTGCTCTATTCTCTCCATGTGCAGCTCACACATTGAATCTGGTCGGGGTAAATGCTGCGTCGTGTTGCAGAGATGCCATAACATTCTTTGGAAACGTGAATTGCCTCTACAAGTTATTCAGCTCTTGTCCAGAAAGATGGAATCTCTTGTTGGAATCAACAAGATGCTCGCTGCATAATCTGAGTGACACGCACTGGAGTTCAAGAGTTGATGCCGTGCATCCAATTGCTCAGAGGTTGCCTAGCATTCTTCCTGTTCTAGAGAAAGTGATGTCCACGACAAAGTACACAAATGAAATTAGAAGCAAAGCATATGGACTGAAAAGATATTTCTCTTCCTTCACCGCAGTGTTGATCGCAGCATTCTGGCTAAAAATTTTGACGTGCATCAATGAAAAAAATCTGATACTCCAATCAAAGGCAATCTCACTTGAAATCGCGTCACGTAACATCAAGGATCTCTCAAATGAATTGCAGCAGTTGAGAGATAATTGCCACACGATTTTCACTGAAGCACAGCATGTATCCAAAGAATTAGGAATTCCTACAGAATTGAAGACTGCGCGGCGTCGCAGCAATAGGCCAAAACGTTTTTGTTCAGATTCTGAAATGTCCAATGATTCCCAAGGCGTCGCGGGTGTCGAGGAATCAGCAGAAGCTCAGTTTACTAGAGAAGTGTTGTATTTGATTTTTGATTCTGTGATTGCGCAGATGAACCATCGGTTCGAAGTTTTGGACAAGATCTGGAAACGATTCAATCCAGTTCTAAATTTTAGAAGTCTGACTTCTGAAGAAATCTCATCCTCTTGTGCTGATTTATTGGTTAAATATCCATGTGATCTTACCAGCCTTTTGAAAGACGAGTTGTTTCACTTGAAGCATGTATACGGTGCGACATTCAACATCAAGGAAGTGTCTGCCTCTGTGTTGTCTGATCCACTTGATCTTTTGAACTCAATTTATTCACTCGGGTTAGAAGGAATATTTAGTGAAGTCTGTATTGCTCTGAGGATTTTTTGTTGTCTTCCTGTTTCAGTGGCTCAAGGAGAACGATCGTTCAGCAAATTGGCTATTATAAAAAACTATTTGCATTCTACCATGAGCCAAGAAAGATTAAATGGACTGTCAATTATTTCAATTGAACACGAACTTACCAGGCAGATAAACTGCAATGAAGTCATATGTGATTTTGCTAATATGAAAATAAGAAGGTGGTGGTCCTCATCGCAGTAACTTCTTCTTGTCACCAATGTCAGATTAATGCTGTTCAACTTCAAGAAACAAACTATTTAGATCTTACTCTAGACATACTGAAATAACCCTAATACAGAATCTTACCTTACCATACTGATTGTACACCATGTAGATAACCCTAATCGTTAGGCTACTACGTATTAAAAAAATATACCCAGATGTTACTCTTAATCATTGCATTGATATAATTGTACCGTTACAAGTAACCCGTTGCATAGGCCTATATCATTAATGTATTATTTCAATTCCGCCATCTGCTTTCGCTGGCTATCCTACTTGCAGTCAAACTTTTATTTGCGAGAAGGTTCAACTCACCAAGTATGGTATTGGTATATATTAAATGCAGCCAGCATTGTCGCTGTCGGATAAGCTACATTTCGGTCATTTTGTATACATATTTCAAGGTTTTTGGCATGTGGGAACCTGGGAAAAGGCATCAGGCACGAGGCAGAGCCCAGAGGGGCCCACATGTACCCAGTTGTCAGGGACCCAAACATTTCTGGCGGCGGGCCTGGTTATAAGTGTAATGATTTTTGGTCGATGATCAATACATATATTTACTATTTAAGATACTGTGGGACGCTAAAACGAAGTAGTTCGATCTTTTTGTATATTTTATAACTTCGCAGCCTTTAAATGATTATTTTTTCGTTCCACTATCAAATTTAAATTGTAATTGTAGATTACAAAATCTACAAAAAATAAATTGTAATTGTAGATTAAAATAATAAATTTCTTTACCTTTATGTAATTCTTTGCTAAAGGCTTCATTTAAATCATTTCCAAAAAGAAAAATGACTTTATTATAAAATTTACATAACTACGACTGCAGCCTAAAGTGAATGCGGTCAATATTCGAAAAAATACGGTAGCTAATTGCCTTCAGCAAAAAATGTGTATAGTAATTAATTACCATTTCCTTAATTTATTATTTCATTTTTATTAAGTAATTCGGTAATCTCGATAATTTTTCCGTCACAGGGCTGGCTTTATGTGCAACGTCGAGTAATACACTCACTTCCAAAAGTTAAGCACGGAGAGGTAAAATGCCAAAAAATGGACAAGCACTGCTTTGATTGACATGAAATGGTGAAAGTAAGTATCTCTATGTCTATTCATGAAACAAAACAAAGAATTACATACAGAGATTAAAAAAAATATTGAATTTACATAAATTATAAGATGATGACATATTTGCATCATTAACGAAATGATGTTTAAATGCAAAACAAACAACAAAAAAGACATTAATAGGGTATGTGAGCACCCCTCAACGTCATACAAAGTGTACAGCGTGTGATCATGCTTGTTACGAGGTGATCAACCACCGCAGAGTCCAGTAATAGCCATTCCTCCTGTAGGGCAGTTTCCAAATCATTAAGAGTGGCTGGAGGTGGGAAACGTCTACATACAGCACGGCCGAGGGCATCCCAAAGATTTTCAATGGGATTAAGGTCCGGCGAGTAAGCCGGCCACTCCATACGCGCAATCCCCTCACTCTCCAGGAAGTCATCAACGATGGCAACTCTATGGGGACGGGCATTATCGTCCATTAAAACGAAAGAAGGACCAACTGCTGCCAGCGTACAGTTTCACAATGGGGTCTAGGACTTCATCTCGATACCGTACATCCGTCACAGAACCTTGCCTGTAGATGTGCAGGTCGGTGCGATATCCCAATGCAATCCCTGCCCAGACCATGATGCTTCCACCGCGGAATGCGTGATGTTCGATGATGTTCTCGAGCCGATTACGTGTGCCTTGTGATGTTCGATCATCAGATTGTAGGGCAATTCTGGACTCATCTGTGAACATAACGTTGCCCCAATCCGACACAGTCCAATTCACATGCTGGTGGCACCACAGTAATCGTGCCTGTCTGGATTGGACGGATAAAGGAACACAAACTCGTGGTACCCGGGCGTACAGACCATTCATGTGTAGCCTTCGACGAACAGTAGTGGCAGATATCATCTTACCAATGGCCGCTGCAACCATAGATGTCACCTGTGTGGAGGTCGATCTTTGATTCTGCTTGGCTACAACAGCAATATAGCGATCTTCCGACGGGGTCGTAACCCTTGGACAACCAGCTACAGATCTTCGGACAACTGTTTGGCTGGTTTGGAATTGTTTCCATAATCGTGAAATGACGGAATGATGAACGCCAAAGAAACGAGCAACATCTGTGATAGACTGTCCTGCTTCAATGCGTCCAACAGCCTGCCAGCGTTTAGAATCTTCCATTCGTCTTCTGGAAGCCATAGAAACGCGTCTAGCTTGAAAACAAATCTTACGAATGTTCTAAACACCTTTTACCAGCACTTATATGCAACTCCTATAACCCTTCACAATGTCGGCTTCTTATAAGACTGTCTCTTTTGCATATTTCTCGACGCGAAATTGTGATTGGCTGTCACCTAACATATTTGCATACTTCCTTCTACATTTGGAGCAAATTTTAGCATCTTTAATTCAGATTGGCTTACGGAAGTTAACATTTTTTTCCCCGTGCTTAACTTTTGGAAGTGAGTGTACATTGCATTGGTGAGGTTGTACGTATCACGGTACTTTTTAATTTTATATAAATATAGTATTCATGGATGCTTACCTCATCTTATA
>JAHWFO010054463.1:0-10233 GCA_023313115.1 Rhysida immarginata
GATGCATAGAAATCTCCTCCAGCGTTTTGTAACCACACGGTGACAGCCGCTTTCACCTCCTCATCGTTTCGAAATCGTTGTCCACCGAGTTCCGTTTTGAGCTTATCGAAAAGATGAAAGTCGCATGGCGCTAAGTCGGGACTGTATGGAGCATATTGCCAAACCTCCCACTTGAATCGCGATCTTCGTCTGTGATATCCGTGCGTCCTGCTTCAAATTGTTGACACCACTTTACAATTCCTTGCCGGGAAATTGCACGCTCTCTATTTTAAGCAGTGATTACACAATGAATGTCCGTGCAATTCACCCGTTTGGCCCATAGAAATCGGATTGCTGCTCGCACCTCTAGTTTAGAGTGGACATCCAGTTGACGCGCCATTGCTTTTAGCCCGCTAGTCACACAAAACACGACGGGAAACCACCGCAACCGTCCTATCCAACGTCTGCGCAGTTAATGTCCCTTTCTCCGCTTTGCCCAATATTGCGACACACAGCGCGCTCCTGCGGCGAGTTAGTGCAACTTACTTTTTGATCTCTCCTCGTAAAAATAAATTTTAATAAATTACTAAATGTTCGGTATATACGGATATATGTAAGGGATAAATTTTATTAATATGTAATAAAATTGATATGTATACCGAACAGAAGTCTGAGCTGATAGAAGTCAAATTATAATTAAGCAGAGATTTTAATTCAACCTCAGTAAAGGCATACAATTCGATTTGAATTGATGAGGTGCAAATAAATAAATGGTTAGATGAAAAAATGCAGTTAATATAAATAACAAAGAAAAATGCAAACAACAAAATATTCGTCTCAATTGGATACGACGTCTTCAGCCCAATGGGTACTTCTAAACCTCCATGCAGTAGTTGACCGATAACGTAGTCGCGATGCCACAAACAGGGAATTTGAAGAAATCAACGCAGTGGAAAACGCTTGCATCTACGACGTAATCATCTCCAAGTACAGCAATCGGTAGAGCTCCGCTTCCATTCTTCCTAAAGCAGTCAGAAACTGAGAACGCTCGTCTGGATACAGAAAAGCAATCAATAAAAATTGAGTCAGAAAATAAATTGACGCCAGAGTATAAATCACTAAAGTTATTCTTAATTCCTTCAAACTACGGGATAAGAAAATAATATCAGCCACAATATGCAATTCAACGGCATGAAGTAGATAATTCACCAAAGAATAAAATAAATGCACTTACCGCACAAATATTCAGGAATATCACAGGTAAGTATAATTAATTTTAGTGCAGAAATAGCAGGAATCCATTTGACATAATGAATCTCCGTTAGCGCAAAAGCTAAAGAGCAAACTCCATGAATTCTAGAGCGCAAGAGCTCAAAAATTCTTAATAGCCATAAATTCAGTAAAGTTAACTTAGCAGAATTAAATCCACCTTAACAACAGTTCCAAAAACTAGCAACAACGGTATTTTTCCGAACGAGCAGATAATTGAAAATACGTCGTTTTTAATGGAGAGAGCAACGACCTTTTCCTTCGCAGACGAAACCACTCATCCCATAAGGGAAGATTGTCTTAATTCTACGCAGCTCGTATTCGACGTTAAAAGAGTTCTCTTCGCTAGCGGAGTTAAACCAAAAATCTAATTGTATGCTCGTAAGGCTGTAAAGGTAGGAAGGAGTAACACTTACGCTCGGATGAGAACAATTCAGCAATTTCTTTCGTCGACGCGAAGCGTGGATTCTATCTGCGGATACCTCCCGTGAGCCGTTGCAAATTCGCTCGGCCTGTTCGGCGTTCGACTGCCAGTTTTCCTCACGGTTAACGTTCCCAAGGCTTTCCACTTTCATTACTCGTCTATCGTGGGTCTCTTCCCGCTTAATAGCTCCACTCCTTCCATTCCACCTTTCCCCTACGGTATCTCCAGTAAAAGTCCCCTTTCTTCTCTCCTTTTCTTTCCATTTCACCTTCCCTCGCTCTTGATTGAACCATTCTCTGTTGCGTCGTTCTTCGTAATTTTCGTTGCCTCTCCGTTGTCGCTCGACCGGCTTTTGTTTGAAAAAAGAAGAACGGCGTAACAATATACAAGTCACTTTCACTGTCGATGCCCATATTCGCTTTGGCGATCGCTACTGACTCGGTCAACAGTTCTAACACTTCCGGAAGAAGGGATCCTTTGGATTTTCTAGGTAGGAATCTCATACATGAAATTAGTGGGTCTGAAGTGACAAGCAGTAGATTCAGAAGATCCTCGTTATAAGAGGTTCATTTTTTACATATTAACAGGTATTAGCAGCCAGTTTTTTACTGGATGTTCAGAATACTGCCTAAAAACTATTAATATAATAAATATGAGAGCTTAAGTACGCTTAAGTTTTTTTATATCTCAAACGGACTATACGAAACTACAATTGCAAATTGCAAAATTATACAGCGATTCATTTATAGATAGATAAAGGCATCCAGATCGTTGTTATGTTGTTATCCAGATAGCATTTCAATATAAGATACCGGGTGGGCAAGAAATAACGTGAGGTGTTCAGAGCTTGCCAGCGGGAATTCTATTAGGCCAAATGCAGTACATTTTGGTGTATATACTTAGTGGAACATGCAGTTTCGATTTCTGCAAAAAAAATAAAAAATAAAAAAAAAATAATAAAATAGTACTAAAAGTCGCCATAGGAGGCGCTTATTTCAAGAAAATGAATACATTTGCATAAGCGCGTTCCGTGTTGAGCAATCATGACAATAAAAGGCAAGGCTGAGGATTTCCCATCATTCACGAACGAATGGTCTGACGGTGACGCTTACTCTGCCTGATCGGGCGTTATTAGTCAAGTTGTTTTATCAAAAGAGCGACAATGCAAGTGCTGCCCTTCGTGAATTCCGGCTATTGAAAACGTTACGAAGAGGACCGATGAGCATAACTAACTTACGGGAAATGATTGAAGGATTTGAATCTACCGGAACTTTAGGAGTGCAACCAGGCCGGGGACGCAAACGAATCAGGCAGAAACACGTTGAAGAAGTTGCAACTGCTGTTGTGGAACAGGAGATGACTACTACGCAGGGTACCAGCAGTGCAATAGCACGCCAAACAGATATCCCATATTCGACGTTGAGGAAAATATTGCATAAGATATTGACATTTTATCCCTATAAACTCACACCTGTTCAACAATTGCTTCCTGGAGATGAACGTACCCGAACTCACTTTTCCTTGAGATTTTTAGCACGTATGGAAGTGGATGATGCATGGCCATGGCAAATTTTATGGAGTGATGAGGCACATTTTTATTTGAATGGTGATATCAATACCCACAACTGCCGTATTTGGGCTGCATCAAATCCACAAGTGTGTCTGCCAACTCCTATGCATTCACCGGAACTAACAGTATGGTGCGGCTTTACTGCTTCTTTCATCATCGGCCCGTACTTTTTTGAAGAAATCCGTCCCCGTGGACCGGTGACTTGTTCCGTCAATTCTGCCAGGTATGCCGATATGCTTGAGAATTTTGTGATACCAAGATTGCAAGAAAAGGCTTGTCTGGATTCTACCATTTTTATGCAGGATGGTGCGCCACCGCACATCGGACATCAGGTTCAGCAGATCTTGCGAGAACGTTTTTCAGACAACAGAATAATTAGTCGTGCATTTCCCATGGTATGGCCACCCAGATCGCCTGGTCTCAACCCTTGTGATTTTTGGTTATGGGGATATTTGAAAAGCCTTGTGTATCAGGCATATGTTCCTGACCTCTCAACCTTAAAGGTTCAAATAACGTTACATATCAGACTAATTAATGCAGATATGCTGCCAGCTGCCGTAGAAAATGTCGTGTACCGCATGCAGCTATTGGAAGAGCACACTGGTGGTCATATTGAAACACATTTGTAATTAAAAATAAAACATTGTTTATTGTTTACTAAAGTTGGTTTGTACGGTATTTGTTCATTTGACAATTAGGTATTCATTGTTTTCTTGAAATAAGCGCCCCCTATGGCGATTTTTGGTACTTTTTTTGCAGAAATCGAAACTGCATGTTCCACTAAGTATATACACCAAAATGTACTGCATTTGGTCTAATAGAATACCCGCTAGCGAGCTCTGAACACCTCACGTTATTTCTTGCCCACCCGGTACATACCAGATCTAGGCTCATCCATTCGTACACTTGAGAAAATGAGAAACTGGAAAAACTTTGGATAACGACATGACCAACTGACAACAACCTCTTGTCCACAAAAGAATTTTATTAAGCATATACGTATTTCGAACTCATTGAGTTCATTATTCAATGCCGATACGGCAGGATTACGCCCGATCTTCAAAGAAGCGGATATAGACCTCACGTACAAAAACCACAATGCCCTGAGGAATCTTTTGGGGAACCCTAAAGACCAAACACCTCCTCTAGCACAATCTAGAATATACGAAATCGCCTGCAGTGTATGCCAGAAAGTTTACCGAGGGGCAACTTGCAGGACGGTCCGGACTAGATTCAAAGAGCATAATGCCCACGCCAGGTTCGGCCGCCCGAACAGATCAGCAGTGGCCAAGCATATGCTTGACACCGGACACGACATACTTCTACAAGACTGCCGTTTGTCGAGACAGGTCAAAAACAAGAACGCTTTGGACGCCTATGAGACGTTGGAGATTTCCAAGAAGGACCCCGACCTGTTACTAAACGGAGACGCAGGCCCGACAGGAGATTCGACACTTATCAAATTGCTTAAAGAGTCAATTTAATTTTCTATATTTCTTAATTTTATATCATTGTTTACCTTTTACTTTCTTTGATTTATTATTTAGATAGTTACTTTGTCAATCCAGTTATTCGTTGTATAATTTTAATAATCGGCATTCGGTATCGATTGTAATGATTTTTCGCGACCAGGAGGATGTATCTCTACTAGGTCCGCGCTTCTGATGTTAAGAGATTGTTTTCCTCCATTGGTCTTTTTATTTTGTAACTTACACTTGTACCTTTTTATTGGATAATGGCTACTACGGTCTTTATACGAGGTCTGTTCAAAAAATACGTAGACTGTTTGAATTGCGCGGGCCCTGTTGATCCCAATCAAAATCGCTTGGTGTCGCCATCTTCTGACAGATCCGCTGATTACAAGGCAGTTTTTTGATTGCAAATATCAGTATTGGTTGATTAGCTACGCGGTTGTTTGTGACGTGTGTTTTTTTTCGTTTGGCGGATTTTTAGAATGAGTGACTTGAACGAGCAAAGAGTTGCTGTGAAATTTTGTGTTAAACTCGGAAAAACTGCCACTGGACGAGTGGAAAAGGCCAGAAATGTGGACGAGAGGTGACTGGTTGTTTCATCACGACAACGCTCCAGCCCATTCAGCCCTCAGAACTCGAGAGTATTTGGCCAAACACTCGATCACTGTTGTTCCTCACCCACCCTACTCACCTGACCTCGCTCCTTGTGACTTCTTCTTGTTTCCCAAACTCAAAAGACCTTTGAAAGGAAGGAGATTTGAGACGATTCCCGACATAAAGGCAAATGCGACGAAGGCGCTGAAGGACATCACAAAAGAAGCGTTCCAGGACTGTTTCCAAAAGTGGAAACACCGTTGGGATAAGTGTGTGCGTCGGGGAAGAGAGTACTTTGAAGGGGACCCAGATGTGTAACTTCTGAATAAAGTATATTTTGTTTTATGACGTCAGTCTACGTATTTTTTGAACAGACCTCGTATATATTCTCTGTAATTCAACCAAACTCTGTATCGGCATTGAATAATGAACTCAATGAGTTCGAAATACGTATGTGCTTAATAAAATTCTTTTGTGGACAAGAGGTTGTTGTCAGTTGGTCATTCATACACTTGCAAAATAAACTGACTACAGTTTAAAATATTCCTTGCTCAAGTGTCGCTTTCTCTCAGAGAAACGTTACACACGAAAACATCAACTTCCCACCACTGCAGGGGTAGAAATAGACTCATCCCAAACATCTCTCATATACACAGCTTGAAAGGGGATACAATTTCCTACAAAAAATATTGTTTCCTTAAATTCCTCTAAGTTTTTTTGTTTTTTTTTTTTACTTTTGTCCAGCTTTTTAACCATTCTGGCCCACTGTGCGCCGGAATCAATTCATATATAATCCTCCAAGGATGTAAAGAGGCTGGAACTGTTATTAACAGGCGCACAGTGATCAGAATAATTACTGACAGCAAGAAATCAGGCATTCCGGATAAGTTTAGTAAGGAAAAAATTGCCTTTAAAAGACATGTCCACACCACTGCTAACTTAATCCGGATAATGGCATTTCAGGAAAAATCCACCAACACAGAAGGCTATGGTATAGAAAACCCGCACATCATCGGCAACTGTTAACCGCATTATTCATAAAAATCTGAACCTTCGGAAATTCCTAAAAGCTCGCGTACATGCGTTAAACACCTGACATATTACTGAGCGACTAACGAATTCCAGGAAGCCGTATGGAAGTACCTAAGCGGCGGCAAATGGAAATTATAGTGATTCTCGACGAAGCGTGGGTCAATCTAACGAACTGTGGAAAGGTGCGTGCTATTTCATATCGCCCAGTTGATGCAAAAGTCCGAGCTTCGGCCCGCAGATGTCGCGAAAGTTTCCCGAAAGGGTTCAAGATCATCGCGTGATGCTGTTCAAAAGGACGTCTGAAGATCTACCGGGTTTCAAAAACCGCCTTAATAAATGCACAGTATTATCAGGACAACATTTTGGAACCATGATATCGGGAGGAAATTCAAATTAGTACGGGAGGGGCAGCAGTAAGGCTTCCAGACATACAGCTCGTTCGACCTTCAATTAATTTCAGCAAATACATTGGAGTCCGGAATTTCTGCAATTCTCAGACATTCCCGTAAAGTGTCCAGATGCTTGACCCATGGACTCCTGTGGGTTTGGCTTGCTCAAACAAGGCCTTGGAAATCGCAGTCCCACAACCATAGATGGACTCTGGAAAGTAAGGAAAGCATTACCTCTTCGATGCCTTCAGCGAAGTTTTTTCATTGGAAGCACATACAACATAACAGATGGTGGCAAAAAGGGTTTCCACTGATGATCACAGACTTCCAAAGTTGGGACAGTCGTGGCGAAATAACCCTCCATACAAAAGAAAAACAAGCATTTCCATATTACATTTTAGAAGGGAGCGATGGTTTAAACAAACACTGCTGTTACAAAATAAGACGATCAGTGCTCCAAAAATATACGACCAGTATTATGTAAAAAGAAACAAATGTTAAATATATTAGTCTACCACAAGTCTAGTGGTTTATTATAAGCCATCCCATTTGCATTTGAGTCTCATTTTCAGCTTAGGAAACTTGCATTACTGTAAATTATTCCAGTATGGAGTTGTGCCTATCTAAGAGCTAATAAAACAGAAAGTAGGAGAAAAACATTTTCACCGCTGATCCATCATTTTATCATTTGTCATGATTTTATTTTAATGGGTTGCGCAGTGGAATGAAATAAATAGAGGGGATGGTATCTATGTTAATTAAAGTTATTTATTGTTCTACAATAAAATCAGAATTACACTGGAATTTACAATGAATCACTATTATATGAACTCCACATTAAACAAGATTAAACAGAGTATAAAAACCGACTTAATGAAACTTTCACTACCGCCTAGCTATATCAGTCCATATCTTGAAAACTACTGAACCTATTTTGAGGAAACTTAGATTTATCCCTAAGTTGAAAGATACTTAATCCAATAAAAAAGAATTATTGCAATTCGATTTCTAGTTTCTGAGAAATACGTGGACAAACATACATACATACACACATGTATGAAATTTGGCACACCTGTTTAGAAGCCAACATAGACTAATATATACGAATATTGCGCAAGTCCAACAATATTACATACATACGCGTCAAAATGATAACCTCCTTTTTTGAAGTCGGTTAAAAAGGAGGTTATCAATTCGACGCGTATGTATCTAATATTGTTGGAATTGCACAATATTCGTATACTTTAGTCTATGTGGGCTTCTAAACAGGTGTGCCAAATTTCTTAAGTATGTGTGTATATGTATGTATGTATGCTTGTCCACGTATTTCTCAGAAACTAGAAATCGAATTGCAATAATTCTTTTCTATTGGATTAAGTATCTTTCAACTTAAAGAACAGTCCAAGTTTCATCAAAATAAGTTCAGTAGTTTTCAAGATATGGACTGATATAGCTAGACGCTACTGAAAGTTTCATCAAAGTCGTTTTTTAAAAGCTTTTTATAACTTTGCTGTGTTTGTTTAGGTCAAATCTTGTAATCAATATTAAACCAACTTTCCGACAAGCTAGGGAGCTGCAATTTGGCACACTTATGCAGAATCGATGACAATTTATGATAAAGAAAAAAATTTTCAAATCGGTTCATTGGTTCTGTTCTAATGGTACTAACTCATTACTACGAATTGATTGTCGTAACAATTGGACATTTCGTTATGGTGAGAGGTAAATGTATCTATTGTTTATTGTTACAAAATTAAGCTTTATTGTTGCCACTAAATAAAGCATTATAAAAGCTTGGTTTGATAAAACCCTTTTTACATAATCTTGTTTAATACTCTGTTTTTAATACTCCTTCTATCGTCAGTCGATATCGGGATGCTTTTTATTCATGAACCGTTCATTTATCATATGTCAACATTACACTGTAATCCACGATGAATTTAGTTAAGTATGGTTTTAGGTGATTTGTCACTTTTCAGGAAATGTGATAAAGAGGCACTACGAAAAATAACGATAAAATAGAAAACAGATTAAAGTTCTCCACCTTCATTAAACATGGCCTATCACATTCGAGTAATCGTTACCCGTTGAAACCAATTAGAAGAGGAGGTTGCATCGTCGTGATGTATATTTTTAACCGACTTCAAAAAAAAAAGGAGGTTATCAATTCGATTCATATGTAAGTACTATTTTGGAATGTGTGTATGTTTGTCTACGTATTTATCGGAAACCAGAAATCGAATTGCAATAATTCTTTTTTTATAGGATTAAGTACCTATCTTCCAACTTAGGGAAGAGTCCAAGTTTCATGAAAATCGGTTCAGTAGCTTTCAAGATATGGACTAGTTACAGCTAGACGATAGTGATAGTTTCATGAAAGTCGTTTTTTATTCTTAGATTTGCCTTAGTGGCCCAAGTCATATACGCTACACTAACACATACATTGAATGAAGCACTAGAGTTCGAGTACATGCAGCCTACACGCTCTTAGCAACTATTAAGTAGCCCATGTTTCCAGTAAGATATGACGTCGCTCCCCACGACCATGCGTATATTATACACTACTGTTTATAAAAATCGCAACACCCTGATGGAATGGTCTAATCCATATGCAATTTGCAATATTTGCATACAATGGGTCAGAGTATAAATGATTAGATTTTCAGAGTAATTGCTTGAAAGAACACCATGCCTCGACGACGACGAAGGGTACCATATCAACAGCTGACAGACTTTGAAAGAGGACGCATAATTGGTCTGCGTGAAGCGGGATGGTCGTATCGTGACATTGCTGCTCGTGTAGGACGTAATGCAACGACAATTATGCGTGCATGGAGGCAGTGGAGCGAAGAGAACAAGGCACACCGAAGACCAGGCTCAGGAAGACCCAGCACGACGACATCGCGAGATGACAGACACCTCTATCGCATGTGTGTAGCAGATCGTACAGCCACTTCCACAGTGTTAGCACAACAGTAGGGTGCTACAGTAGGCAGGACAATGTCTGCTAGCACTGTAGGACGCCGTTTGATTTCCAGAGGATTGATGGCACGAGTACCATTGTTGCGGATTCCTTTGACTCAAAACCACCAGCGCCTCAGGTTGCAATGGGCCCATCAACCTCGCCTTTTTCCAAGCACATCAGATGCCCTTGTTCCCCTGGCCTGCTCGTTCACCAGACATGTCCCCAATCGAACATGTGTGGGACAGGGTTGCTCATGGATTAGTTCGTCAGACTCCTGCAGCAGCAACTGTGGATGAACTGTATACCCGTGTAGACAGAGCATGGCAGGACATTCCCCAGGCCCTTATTCAGAGCTTGTTTGACTCAATGCCACGACGTTTAGAGGCTGTAATTGCATCCCACGGTGGTTTCACCCGATACTAATGTGACAATAAAACGCATTGTATTGACCTGAAAATCTAATGGTTTCTTTTCTGACCCATGATATGCAAATGCTCCAAATTTAATGCAGATTGGGCTATTCCATCAGGGTGTTGCGA
>JAHWFO010054500.1:0-32159 GCA_023313115.1 Rhysida immarginata
AAACATTGATTAACGGCTTCTTCAACTTTCTTTGTTGGGACATTGCTATCATCAAAAGGAAAGTATGAAGATATCATGAGAATTTCAGTCTTATTCTCACCAGACATGGCCAATTTAATTGTTGTATTATCATCGTCAGAATTATTAACCATGAACATAGCATGCAAATCATTTCTAGCATAAATGCATGCTCTAGATCTGTTGGAAGATGTATGAAAAATAAATTTCCACAGCTTTTTGGTAATCCTACAAAACTATGACGGTCAGACGACTTTTCAGTTTCAAGGCCTGTCTCTCCAACACCATCTAAAGATAAGGCCTGAGCCAACAGTTTCTAGAAAGAAAGCCAAACAACTGAAACGTCACACTTTGTTACATCATCATAAGTTGACCAAACTTAAGGCTTATTATTGGTAGAAATACGAATAACAATAGTCAAAATATGTTTAAACATGCAGGGTTATCAACCCAATGCAGTGTGGGACTACGATTTTGTTGAATGTTTATTAATATCTTGTCTTCATTTTTGAATAAAAATCTTCAAACGAAATTGTAGTTTATTAAAATCCGTTGCCAGCGTTTTTTATTCTCTTGTAATCTGAGGACAGGATATTGAGGAGCCGAGGGGAGCGACAGCTAAGATGCTCGCCTTGTCTAAGAAATCAAAGTCCAAGAATCCATCACAACATCTATATATTACGTCATCAGGAAAGTTACCTTCCTACTTCGTCAACAGCTTTAAATAAATAATTTCAAGAATTGAACGCTGCTGACGCAGTTAATAACGAACATTATCTGTAGAGATGTCTGGAAAGAAGAAAAATAGAGAGTTGTGTCTTGGAAGCGACTAGAGTAAGATGTGCTAGAACTGTTTGCAGTAGATTCTGTGTTAGCACAGCTATAAGAAGTATGTGCGAGAAATTCATCTAAAAGAGAATGATTGTCAGAACCGTTTGGGTTAAACGTATACCGAAATTGTCTGAGATGAAGGATTTTGCATAATCACTGAAGTACAAAAGTGTAGCAGCTGTAGAATGAGTATGTGCCATACTGGAGAAACCATAGACAGTCCGAGGAAGAAAAAAAAGATTCCAGTGAAACTATCCACATGAGTGCCGGATCGAGCTGCCTCCATCGCCAAGATCGGGAAGCACCGCCGAGCGAACCGTCAGTTAGATGCCGAGAATGAAACCAGCGAGAGCCATGCCTAGAGCCCAAGAATCAGCTAGCCCACCCCCTACTTAGTCTCTAAACGCCGAACCCAACAAGATGCCAATGCCAGCATGCCGCACCTTTACTGATGTCCAGAACAGGTAAATCTCGATGACAATCCCATCATTTTCCATGCCATTTTTCACTTTATTTATCTTATTTAACTTTAAAAGAGTGTCCGTGCCAATGGTTATTAATTCTAATTAAAGGAAAATCCAGTTCCAGAGATTTAAAGCAATATAAGAATAAGGGAAAGAGAAATTTAATACTCAAGAAAGGGTTATAATGAGAAATTAATTATTATAAAAAACCTATTGTTCTTTAACTGCACCACCTCTCTAGCCGGTACGATATTATAATTTGTGGGGAACGCCGGGCTAGTTGGACCACTGAAGCCCACTGCTTTTGAGCACCTGATCGTTATTTAGTTATTTAAGTTGATTTGCAGATGTTTTTATGAAAACGAGCACCACATTTGAGCGCAGTAAATTTCTTAATTGATTGTTTTTCCAATTGAGTCCCGGGTCCCACATATTGTCCCAGTTCGACAGGATTGTATTGTATTTTTTATAGAAATAAACTGCCAAAATATTGGCGCAGTCGATGTCAGGATGAATAATTAATTACGGAAATTAATTTAATTAGCATATTTATGAGTGCATAAATCATTTGAGCAAAAGATTGAACAAATTTTTACATTATTCTCATAAGATTATTGATAAGTTACATTGCTTAATTAATCATAAATAACAACAGTTCTTTTAGGCCACTTTTGTGAATAAGAGTGTTGGTGTCGGTTATGTGCATCAACAATAGGAGTCAATTATGCCATATTAGGTGTATATATTAATGTGAATATTGTTTATGCTCGTGGAGCACATGTTTTTTGAGAGTGAAATTTTATTTTATGGTATCGCACATTTGAATTGTTGCACATTGTTCATACAGTTAATATTTGAATTGAATTATTCTTGTTTGATTTTGATACATAGTTTTAAGTTAGTTAAGACTATTGTAGTTTTTAAGAGCGATTTTGATTAAAATTTGTTCTGATTAAGAGCGTTTTGGAGGTTCAGAAATTAATTATAGAGACTGGAAGGTTAGTGATTAGGGATAATAGGTATAATGGCGAGTAATAATAATACGAGGGGAGTTCAATAAGTAATGCAACACATTTTTTTTTCTCGGCCAATTTTGGTTGAAAAAACTAGACATTTCTTTTGGAACATTTTCAAACATTTCCACTTCGTCTCATAAAGTTTCATTGACGTCCGATATGTGACAGCGTTATAGTGAGCTGTTAAAGTGGCATCTACAATGGAGGTGTGTTCCAAACAACGGGCAGTGATTGAGTTTCTTTTGGCGGGAAGCCAGGGCATCTCAGATATTCATAGGCACTTGCAGAATGTCTAAGGTGATCTGGCAGTGGACAAAAGCACAGTGAGTCGTTGGGCAAAGCATGTGTCATCATCACTGCAAGGTCAAGCAAAACTGACTGATCTCCCGCGAGCTGCCCAGCCATGCACAGCTATGACTCCTGCAATGCCAGAACATGCGAACACTCTCATTCGAGCAGATCGACGGATTTTCATCTGTTTGGCCCAATGAAGAACGCAATCAGACACGAATGGGATGCACTACACGGATGATGAAGCAGTTATTGATGCAGCATGACGTTAGCTCCGACATCAACCAGTGGAATGGTACCGTGCAGGTGTACAGGCCCTCTCTTCAAGGTGGCATAAAGCCGTAGCATTGAATGGAGATTACGTTGAAAAATAGTGTTGTGTAGCTAAAAGATTGGGTAATAACCAGTGGCGGCTCGTCCATAGGCACTGCGGCACTGCAGCACCCCCAGTTTCACTTTCGATATCGATAAAATTCAATATTTAATGTGTCTTTTTTTTCTTTAATACTATATTTATACATGTATATTACATGATCCCTAAGCTTAATGTCACTAGCTATTCTCTAGTTCGTGAAAAAATTAAAATTTTCTGACGCAGCACCCCCAGAAATTTTAGCTACGAGCCGCCACTGGTAATAACGTTTCAATCCGGGTCCAGAAAATAAGGAAAGAAGGGCTATCTATCACTATTGTAAAATTAAGGGTCATTATGAAAGAAATTGCAAAAATAAATTGAGGGATAGGCAAAATCAACAGAATCTTGCAGCCACTAATGAAGATGGGTCAGCAGCAACAGGCAGGGCTAAAAAACGAGTTGCTCTCCTCGCCCGCTCTGTAAATATGGAAGGGAAAGGAACCGAAGGAGATGTTCATAGAAAAGACGTCCCTCCACGCAGTACTCTCAGAGAAATGTTGGTCGAAGCGCAACTAGGCCAAGTAAAGGCTGATTTTTTAGTTGATACTGGCAGTAAGGTCACATTGTTGGATGAAGAAACTATAAACCAGTTGAATGAAACAATCAAAATTGCCTGATTTAGAATTAATGGGAGTGATAGGAGATGGGTTCCTTATGAAAGGAGTATATCTTATAGAGATACGTATTGGTAACAAAAGTTACGAAGTACAATTTTATGCATGGGACAAAAGATGTGGAGTGCCTTATGCAGGAATTTTAGAAAATGACACTCTCAGTGATTATGGATTCATAAGAGATCTTATGGAACGCAGCTTGAGAGACGGAAATGACACAATATGTTTTGCAATAGATGTGAAGGATGTGGAGAACATGAAAGGCCGTAAAATACAAAAACAGAATTAATTATATGGAGGCCCAGCCCATTAAATTAAGGAATAAGGTTACTTTACCTCCATTGTCAGAAGTAATGGTTATAGGAACAGTTAAACAAAAACAATGTATAGGGCAGAGTGGAATCATAGAAACATGTAATTTAATTGAACCAAGTTTAAGCACCGCCAATGTATTAGTCACAGTGTCCACGCATAATACAGTCCCAGTGAGAATTTTAAATTGTTCACAGGAAGAATTAAAACTAAGGAAAGCAACAGTAGTGGAAGAAATCTATAGCATTGATCAAGAGTTTGTAGAGAATTGAAATAAGAACAGAAACAGAGAAGAAGATTTTAAGTAGAGAAGAGTATCTTAAATTATTTGACTTAGGACATTTAGAAGGAGAAGATAGAGCACAATTAGAGAAGTTGCTTTACGATTACAGAGCATGTGTTTCACAGACCGCTGATGATCTGGGATATTTACTGGCTACATCTTACATAATAGATACAGGTGATGCTAAGCCTAAAGCTCAAGCACTATATAGTATCCCATATAACCATAGAGAGATTATGGAAAATTTTATTGATGAAATGTTGCAGAATGACATTATTGAACCTTCAATGTCACCATGTCACATTATTGGGCTTCAATGTCAAAAGATAATACTTTCAGATTCGTAGTGGATTATAGGAAGCTGAACAAGGTCATTAAACCAGATGTTTTCTTCTTCTGCTGGTGGCAGAAACCTTATCATTGCTAGGAGATGCTAAGTTTTTTAATGTCCTGGACGCGAACCAGGGATACTTCCAGTTATGAATTATAGACAAGGAAAAGACCGGATTTACAATTCCAGGGGGACACTATCAGTTTAAGTGCCTGCCTATGGGTCTGGCGAATTCCCAAAGCATCTAGGAAAGAACAGCAGAGCACATTATCAGAAAGGTTAAAGGCAAGTTTGCGTTAGTTTATTTAGATGACTTCTTGATATACAGTGCCACCTATCGACAGCATTTGGAAGATCTTGAATTTTTATGCAAAAGAATTAGGGAAGCTAATTTGAAAATGAAACCAAAAAAGTGCCAATTCACCAAGTCTGAAGTAAAGTTTCTGGGACATCTTGTATCACAGGATGGTATAGCCCCTGATCAAGATAAAATTAAGGCAGTAAAAGATTTCACCAGACCTAGAAACGTAAAAGAAATGCAGTCATTCTTAGGCCTTGCCGGTTACTACCGAAGACATATTGATTCCTTCAGTAAGATAGGGAAACCTTTGACGAACTTAACTCGAAAGGATGTTGAATTCAGAGAGGATGGAGATGCAGAAGATGCTTTTATTGCCTTAAAACAAGCTTTGATTACAGAACCAGTTCTCCGAAGCCCAGATTTTCCTCGAGAGTTCATAGTCTCGACCGACGCGAGTGATAGTGCTTTGGGAGCAATTTTGTCGCAAAAGTTTGAAGGAGAAGAGTGCCCCATAGCCTATGCTAGTAGACTATTAAAATGTAGTGAACTTCATTATAGTACAACAGAGAAGGAATGCCTTGCAGTTGTGTACGCTATTAAGCAATTTCGTGTATACTTGTATGGCCAGCATTTCTCGATTATTTGCGATCATCGGCCATTGAAATGGATGTTTTTGATCCGAGACCCTACATCAAAATTAGCTAGATGGAATTTATTAATTCAAGAATTTGATTTCGAGATTATTTATTCAGATGCTTTAAGTCCCGATCCCAGTTAATGAAATAGCGGAATACAGTCCTTTGTTGTCACGTGAGATGAGCAAAGAAAAGATGAGCATTTAATCTGTATTATTAAGGCTCTTGAAAGTAATGATATTAGCCCAGAGAGATCAGCCTTGCTCTCAGACCATTTTTTGGATAAGGAAGGTGTTCTTTTACATGTGAAAAGATCTCAATCGGGAAGAAAACGTTTTCCCAGAATTTATGTACTACATGTGTTACATACCTTCCATGCTTTTAGAGTTAGTGGTCATATAAAAGCGAAGAAAATGCGACAGAAAATTGACAAGCAATGTTAATGGGAAAATATGGTTCGAGATATTCAAGCGTATTGCAAGGAATGTGATAGCTGTCAAAGAAATGCACCTCCTCTTAAACGGAGAGAACAGCCTTTACAGCTATTACCAGAGGTCAATCAACCTTTTCAGAGGGTCAGTGCTGACATTATAGGACCCTTGGTTACTACATATCAAGGAAACAAGTACATATTAGTCCTGGTCGACCACTTTACTAGATATGCGGAAACTGTTGCAATGACAGACCAGAAAGCAGAGACGGTGGCTCGTGCTTTGGTAGAAACCATATTTAATAGACACACTTTACCAGTCCAGCTCCTCACTGATAGAGGAGCTAACTTTACGTCAGCTTTATGGCAAGGAATTGTACAAATTGTTTGGTGTGAGAAAGATATTCACAACAGTGTTCCATCCAGCTAGTAACGGAATGGCTAAACAAATCTCTTGTGCAAATGTTGAAGCAGTATACAGATGTCCGTCAACGAAATTGGGACGAATTTCTGTTGTTACATTATGCTAGCCTACAACACAAGTTATCACAGGGCAGTCAAGGAGATTCCCTTTTTCTTGTTCTACAAAAGAGAACCGAGGCTTCCTTTTGATAATTTACTGGATCCGAAGAAAGTTTCTTATGATGTGGACGAAAATTTGAACAGGGAGATAGAATTGCGCATACTGGATGCATACGAAATTGCTAGCTGCGTGTTGCAAGAGCTGCAAGAGGAGAGAAACAGGTAATATGCTTCTCGAAATAAGCCTTATCGTTTTGATGTCGGAGACAAGGTATATCTTCATATACCTCAAATAAAGAAGGGTTTGAACAAAAAGTTAGCAGACCATTATGAGGATCCATATGAAATAATAAAGCGCCTTTCCGAAGTGAACTTTAATGTTAAGATAATTGGCAGAAATAAACAGAAAATAATACATGCAAATCGAATAAAACCTGTGTATGGGAGCGGAGGACCAAAGGAGAAACCTATAAGAGAAGAAGCGAGAACCAAAGAGAATGAGGCAATTCATTTAATGCCCCAAAATACCCCACCTATATAAGGGGATGAGATGCACAGTCATCAAAAGGAAATAGTCCACACTTGAATTTTACTCTAAGTTTTACTGTCTCAATATTAATTAATTTTTAATAATTTATTATTACATTTGGAGTTAACATTATTACGATTATTAAATTTAAATAATTATAATTAAAAAAAGCTATTAAAACAACACATTAGCAGGAAATGTAATATTAAGTATTAAACTCGTATGGATTATTTCCTTTGGTTGACTGTTTCTTCCCCGGCCAGAGTTCAGAAACGAACCACCTAGATGAGGCCCTGAAGTAGCTTAGCCTCAGAGGGGATGTATAGAGAGAGACAGACTGCCCCGTCCTTGTAATTTACGTAGTCGAAGACCAGTAGAGGATGTAAGTAGGATCAGAGAATCCCGATGGGACTCGCGATGTGTCAATCGAAGTAGAGAAAATGTTAATTTAATCTTGGTAGAAAGCATAGAACCTTCTCCAAGCATAGAATTGGCTTTGAATTTACAAGAGTCACAGTTCCTAAGCAGTTTGTAAGAAATGATATACATGCTTTCTCAGGAAGAGCAGAGAATACCAGAATTTTGGAATGAATAGAGACGGGTAACGCACACAAAAATATAGAACTTTGGAAGATAATTGGCCAATTAAGTAAGCAAATGGTTGATATGGCAGAAATGCCCAATGTTGGCTGAAATTGTTTAATAATTGAGTATGATTATTCTAGAATCTATTGTTAATATGAAGATATTGCAGCTTGAATCTTTTTGTGAAACTGTGCGGATCAGGTTATTTAAATTTTCTTCAATGCTAAATAATCTTCCAAAACGTTGATCTTATCTGCAAGGTATTAAGAAATACGGAGTTAATGTAAAGATTTGGAATGATTATAAGAGTAATTTAGGAACATGGTTAACAATAAATAAATACTTAAACATAATTATGAAAGTTAACCTTTGTTACTTGTTAATTCTGATCTTTTTGTTAAAATGGAAACGACCACCAGAAAGTGTTACTCAAATTTTACTCAATTAGAAGATGACTTATGGTTATAGATTCAGGTGTTGAATTTTGAGGTCATTTATTTAAATACAGTGGGTTTCAGTTAATACCATGATTAATTTGAAAAAGAAAACATGGTACATTGGAAACCTTCTATTGCTTTCATTATCTGGAAATGGAAAAAAAGGAGATGTAACTAGTAGTTTAATATGGGTTAGTTGTAAATCTTAATCTAGGGGTATGGGTTGGAATGATTAGGTAACTCTTATTTTGCATTTAAATGATGGCCAATTGTCAAGAGATTTAACCTTAGTCTCATTGTACCTGAGGATTACAAGAAGCGGAGAAGGAGAGGTCTCCCTCGCCGCTGATATTTGTTTCACCTTATTAGATTGCAGCAGAGCACCTTCGACTATAGAGGCAACTACAACCCTTGCATCAGAGTGACAAGTTGGAACTTTTAGTGAGCAGTACAAGTGATCAAAGGAGTACAATGAACAATCAGGTATTTTAAGAAACAGACTGTGAACTGAAATTTTGAAAATTTACAGACTGATTAAAATTAATGCCCAAACCAGTGAGTTTGAATCATTATTAGTGTTGTGACTTTAAATATTCCTAAAGTGAACATTCTTGATATTGTAGACAGTTGACTTTAATATTGTGTTTGCCAATAACGAACAGTAACTAATTATAACTTTAATAGAAATCTTTTAATGTTTTTCAATAACTATAAGTGATATTTTTGAAAAAATGATATTTTCTCTTGCACTTTAAGAACTTTATGAACAGTAACCGTTGAATTGGAATGATTTTGCTTAAATCAGTGATTATGAACTTTGAACATTCTACCTGAACATTATCTGATTAACTGTTTTATTAATGACTAGCAAAGGTACCCGGCGTTGCCCGGGATAATTACACTTGGATGTAAACAGAACAATCTCAAAAAATTAAATTAAATTTTGCAATATCTTAAAAATAAACACATGAAAATGCTTAGAATTAATACAGTAAAAATTCTTAATGAAAATTCGAAAAAAATCTTTTTAAAGGCTCACAATGGCTGGACCTCTCCAAGGATGCCACTGCTAGTCTAAATAATTTCTTACTCAGGTAATCTTACCTTAGATGTATACTTAGTGTTGTTGCAATTTCCACTCTTCTCTCGATGTGTTGAAGTAAAACTTGGGCATTCATCACTTTGTACAGTCTAGCGGTCGCCGATTCTTCTATTTACTTGCTTCCCATTTGCTCAATACATCACAGAGCTAAAGGAGTGCTTCCTCTGTCGTCTTTCCACTCTTTCTCAATAGTCTGCTAACTCTCCATTATCTCCAGTTACTGATCACTTTTAAAGATTTTCAAGAAATTGTTAAGTACTAAGAACTCTCTTTTCTAAGAAAAGCCTGAATAACAGGAATTCTATGCATTGTTACAAATTGAAACTTATCCATATTACATCATCATTTAATGTTCATTGTTATAATTCTTGGAAAGATTGCTTTAACATTACATCATCATTCTGTGCTCATTGTTATTGGTGAATTGCGCGTTGATACCATGGTTGATGCGAACACAATGGGCCTATTGTTGCACAAACTTTGCCTTGCATTGTTGGTCATGAGATATATATTGTTGGTTCATGCAGTGTGTTTGTGAATTGCGTGCTGATACCATTGTTGATACCTATTGTTGTACAAACTTTGCCTTGCATTGTTGGTCATGAGATATTTCTCATTAATATGCCTTGCTATAACCATGAATATCGATTTTTTATCGATATTTATTATTTTTCCGAAATCTGACATAGACAGTGACCTTCCTCATGCTTTGAAGGTCATGTATGCGAAATTTTATCAAGATCGGAATAAAACTGTAGATTTGTATAAAAAACATACAAACAGGCCCACCCACCCACACACACACACAAACATCCTTCTTTATATATATAGATTTGTGATTTTCTAGGAAGCTTTTGAAGCAGTGATATGAACTATTAAGAAAATTTAATTCATTTATACTAAAGTTATTAAGTATTCATTGCGATGTATGTTGCCTTTATATTATTGTAACTATGTATTTGTTTGTTTTGGAATTAATAAATTGGATCAGGAGATGGGATGGAAGAGAGAGGGAGAGACACAAGAATACTCAGTTGGATGGACAGATGGAGATCATTGTGGATGACACCCAGGAGACAACGAACTACGGGTTTAGCTAAGCTTTCAATGAACTTTTGAACCACCAGTATGAGTTGGAAAAGTATCATCTAAAGATAAGTACTTTTCTTGAAAAGTGGATTTTCTTGAATGTTTATTAATATATTGTCTTCATTTTTTAATAAAAATCTTCAAACAAAATTGAAGTATAATAAAATCCTTTGCCAGCATTTTTTATTCTCTTGTAATCCGAGGACATGATATTAAGGAGCTGAGGGGAGCGACAGGAGACAGTGTCCACGACGCTCGCCTTTTCTAAGGAATCAAACTCCAAGAACCCATCACAACATCTATATACGAGGGTTGGGGCAAAAGTCATAGCAACTATTTTTTTTCTTGAAGATACCAGTCCGGTTGGAAAATGTGACATATACAGACGAAAGGACAAGGTAATAACTACATGTGTGGACAGTGAATAGCACTGAAATATCGTAACACACTAATTTGTTACGGTAGTATACAGGGCAATATGGCCTTCACGGTGCAAAAGAATGACAACACATTACACATAAAGTTGACCTTACAAACCTGGGCCTAAAGACCCTCAAAGTAGTCCCCTGCTACTGTCATCACATGCTGCCAACGATGTGGGAGGCGCTGAATAACATCAGCCTCAGGTGCTGAATACCATCAGCCCGAACGTTGCTCTTCACTGGTTGACACACGTCCTTGCTGAAACTTTCCTACCCACCGTGCTACTTACGGTATGGTAGGGCATTATTCCCAAGGGCTTCCACTAATTCACTGTGATATTCCATCGCATTTCTCCCTCGGAGAACGACTATTTTTATATAAGCGCATTGCTCAACACAGGTTACTTCCATCTCGCATGACACCCACCAACTGACTGAATTCACAGTCCTCGCTGCGCTACTACTAGCTATCACAGAGCCATATGTTGTTCTGCATACACACTATGCCTGCAGCAACTTCCACACGACACACATACGTTTGTGATCCGTTCACACATCTACAAGAAAAAAAATAGTTGCCATGACTTATGCCCCAACCCACGTATTACGTCATCAGGAAAAATGTTACCTTCCCACTTCATCAACAGCTTTTAAATAAATAATTTCAAGAATTGAACGCCGTTGATGCATTTAATAACATCCATTGTCTGTAGAGACGTCTGGAAAGAAGAAAAATACAGAGTTCTCTCTTGGAAGCAACTGGAGTAAGATGTGCTAGAACTGTTTGCAGTTGATTCTGTGTTAGCACAGCTATAAGAAGTATGTGCGAGAAATTCATCTAAAACAGAATGATTGTCAGAACCGTTTGGGTTAGACGTATGCCAAAATTGTCCAAGATGAAGGATTTTGCATAATCATTGAAGTAGAAAGTGTAGCAGCTGTACAAATGACTATGTGCCAGACTGGAGATACCATAGACAGTCTGAGGAAGAAATAAAAAGATGCCAGCGAAACTCTCCATACGAGTACCGGATCGAGCCGCCTCCGTCGCCTAGGGCGGGAAGCACCGCCGAGCAAACTGTTGATCAGAGGCCGAGAATGAAACCAGCGAGATCCGTGCCTAGAGTCCAAGAATCAGCCAGCTCACCCCCTACTTAGTCTCCCACCGCCGAGCCCAACAAGACGCCGATACCAGCACGCCGCACCTTTACTGATGTTCAGAACGGGTAAATCTTGATGATAATCCCATCATTTTCCATGGCCATTTTTCACTTTATTTATCTTATTTAACTTACAAGAGTGTCTGTGCCAATGGTTATTAATTCTAATTAAAGGAAAATCCAGTTCCAGAGATTTAAAGCAATATAAGAATAAGGGAAAGAGAAATTTAATACTTAAGAAAGGGTTGTAATGGGGAGTTAATTATTATAAAAAACCTATTGTTCTTTAACTGCACTACCTCTCTAGCCGGACCTGTGGGCCAGGTACGATATTATAATTTGTTTGGAACGCCGTTGGAGCACTGAACCCCACTGCTTTTGAGCACCTGATCATTGTTTAATTATTTAAGTCACGATTTGCAGATGTTTTTATGAAAACGAGCACCACATTTGGGCGCAGTAAATTTCTTAATTGATTGTTTTACTAATTGAGTCCTGGGTCCCACAGCGTGCCATTTTCAAAAAACTTGACAAACTACATCCTGCAATCAGAATATTAGAATATAAAATATTGGATGAAATATGAGCATTTTTACTTAATAATCTTTAACTGCGCATGTGGAAGTGATACTAAAATGTCTTTTGCATAATTTGTTAGCCAAATGTATAGAGCTACTCTCATAAAAATCCCAAGCATATATCTTGAAAAATCAGAAAAATATTGTCAATAGAATGAGCTGAATTTCAGAATAATAGCTGCTAGCTGTTCTAGTTTTTTTTAACTACTTGTAATTGCATATAAACGAGTGCAGAAAGTGAGGGAAAACCTTACTTGCATATTTATTGGCTGTTGCGTATAAAGTGAGCCTTACGGTGACATTATTTTTAATTAAAAGTCACCTCCCATTAATGAAATTCCACTGCTTTAATTCAGTTGTCATAAAATGTATTTCAAAGTTATTTTAGGCATAAAGATTAATTTAAAATATTTAATTCATTTTAATGCATTAAAATATTAAAGAAGAAAAGAAACAGATACGTTACATAAGCAATTTTTATAATTCAGCCATGCAATTTTAGAATTAGAATCTTAAAGAGCTCCGGGTGACTTTTCAATGAGAAACTCCTTTTAATAATTTTTAAATGAAGATTTTCCACACATGATATTTTTGAACGTAGGTAATATTAAATAAAGCATTAAATAAAAATTTAATTGACTAATTTAATAAAACAACACTAATGATTTGAGGACCATAATAAATACTGTAATAGATTAATTTAATAAAATAGGAAAATTCTATACAATCGTTATGCCAATCAAAATAAGATATTGTCACCTGATTATCCGGAGAAAATCAGGTTGAAGAATGGAAGAGAGGGGGGGAGTCGCGAAGAAGAGGCGGAAGAATGCATATCGTTTGGAATATGCACTCTCCTCTCCCTCACCCCTTCCATTAAGTGGAATGGCCGGCATGAAAAACGAGACGAGAATTGCGGATTCGAGGAGACAGCAGAAGGAAAGAGGTTTGATTGGAGAACGTTTGTAAAAGGAGCAGCGAGAATTCTCGACGGAGAACGGATCGGAAAATTTAGAGATCCATCCTGAAAGCTGGGGAAACAGTAGGAAGGACCGTCGTGAACGAGAAAGAGTTGGCGTGCGACTGAATTGCATGGAGGCGTCAGCTGGAGCTGCTGCGACGTCGGTTCGAAGGAAAGCGAACTTTGCCTCCTTATTAGTGGACATTGAATATAATTCGTGGAATCGTTGCGAGCGGCCTTCATTAAATGTTACACAGGGGAATTTTATTCGGGTAACTAATACTATCTGTGTTATTACAGATGCCGGTGAGCAGTGACAATCTTCGTGGGCAGTGAACGTATCTCCCTCGCTAGTAACGAGTGGAAGGACTCCCGGCCGAGAAAGTGTCACTCTAAAATGGAGAAGGAAAGAAGATTCCAGGACATTACGCCGGCAAGTAATAAAGTTATTTTCCCTTTGAGAGAAGTATTTGTATCGATAATCTGAAGTGGCATTATACGACTCTGATAATTGGCCGGAACTGTATAATTTGGAATTCGATATTCTGGCAGGCGTGCCTTATCAAGGAACGGCATGTCATTAGAATTTTTCCGTTCGGCTTACCCCGCTGTTTGGATAATAGCTGTGGAGTATTAATGCCATATTCAGAAGCGACAAATCCTCACCTACTATTATTGTGTAAATAAGAGTGCGTTCGTCTAAGATAAACTTTCTTAGGAGCAACTTTTATTTTTCCCTGGAAGTATTATTGGCTTAAATTAATTGGATGGTGGAATTCTATAAATAGAGAGGGTTTATTGCGTATTGACAACCCTCTGTTTTGTTTCCTCATCGAGACGCTAACTTTATGAATGTATATCTTAGTTGATATTTATTTTGGACCCCGTCGAATTTCTTTACGTGAAGACGTAGTTGATTTTAATATCCAGGCTGTTCTTTAAGATAATCATTTTAGGATTAATATTTTACAACTTTGCCTATATTGTTAATAATATGACTGTATGCTTGACATACTGACGTTGTATAAGGATTTGTGGTCGAGACTGACTTTTCTTTAATCCATTTTCTGCAGTTACCCAGAGGCGACGCACGGAGGACTAATATCTGTAGGTCATCTGGATCTCTTTGTCTTGTTGGCTTCATCGGAATCATCGCAGTTGGGTGTTCCGTATAGTCTTCAAGTTTCCATGCCGCAGAGCATCAGTGTTTCGTCCTCCTCCTAGCACTCAACTTCAAGCCGTGCAGGCTTTGGATACGCCTTCCACTGCTTAGGCATTCTGTTAAGATAATTATTTGATTGACTTTTGTTATCTATTTGGATTACAAAATCGCTGACAAGTGTTCAGCTTTGTAAAGAGCTTACTCTGGATCGGTTTAATAAACTCATTTTATTTAATTATTTCCTTGTGTTCACTATCCTGTCTTTCTGCACGTGACAGATATTCACAGTTGATCTACGAGCTTTCTGTCTTCCGATAGTTAGCAGGAGAAATTAGTGACATAGTTTACATAGAAGAGAATAAAACTTAACGGATTTTTTGGGGGGAAATAAGTTGCATCTTTTACAATTGAATAATTTTTATTTACAGGGTCGAGTCACATTAATATGACCACCTCCTAAGTTTGTCTTCGGGGTTGCCCAGCCGAGGAACTATGTCTTGTGTTGGGAATTGGTTAAATGTCTATATAAGGTAGGTTTACACTATGTTAAAAACGTATCACTCATGCTGCAATGGGTAATAAACGTGTTTATCAGATCTGGAAAAGGGGATGATAATCGGTTTTCGGGCCAAGGGTGGCAGGATTTCAAAAACCGCGAAGTTTGTGAACGGTTGTCGTGCTGGTATAGTTAAAGTGTACAATGACTAGGAAAATGGGACCTTTCAGAATAAACGGCGTAGGAACTGTGGCTGCTTAGGTGTGTGAAGGCCAACCGAAGAGCTACAGTGGACCAACTTACCACTCAAACCAACGAGGATGCTATTAGACATGTCTCTAAAACCATAGTATAGAGGACCCTGAAATGTATTGGTCTCCGCAGCAGACGGATGGTCACCGCACCCATGCTGACGAAGGTTCATCGCCAAAAACGGCTTCAATTTGCACAACAGTACAGAAATGGGTTCATTTCTGACTGGAAAATAGTTGGCTTATCCGATGAATCCCGGCCGTTGGCGGGTGAGGCGAGAAAGCTCTGACAACAAGCATCCTGCAACCATTTTCGGACGAATCAAGGCTGGCGGCGGCAGCATCATGGTGTAGGGGGTGTTCTTATGCCATTGTCTGGGCCCACTGATAACTGTGGAAGGCGCTCTCAACCGATTGGGTTATTTATCTATAGTTGCAGATCAAGTACACCCATACATGGCGACTGTCTTCTCAGAGGGGGATGGCATGTTCAAGCAAGAAAATGCGACGTCTCATACGGATGCAATTGTTCGGGGGTAGTTTGAGGAACACGACCAAGAGTTCCAAGTACTACTTGTCCCCCTAATTCTCCAGACCTCAACCCAATCGAAAATCTTTGGCATCACCTCGATCGTCATTTTCGTGCTATTGAACAACCACTGCATACCCTTCAGCAATTATCGGATGCGTTACAGTCTGCATGGCAACAGCTACCAGTAGAAACCTACCAGAATCTTATTGCTGTCTAGCTGCTGTCCGTGCCGAAAAAGGCGATTATTCAGGATATTAGCTGGTGGTCATAATGATGTGACTAGACTCTGTATAATAAGAAACCCCTTATCAGAAATGTATTTTCTTCATAAAAACCTACTTTTATCAATATTATATTTCTTTAAATAAATCTACGAGGATGAGTCAAATGAACACCGCGAAAATGTAATTAAAATTCCAAATTACGCCCCACAGTGTTGTAATTCTGCAAATCTGTTAGAAATGAGTTATAGAAATATCCGGCAGGTGGCAGGAAAATAGAAACAAGCAAACAACGTCACAGCAGCAGTTTAAAAATGGCCACCTCACTTCAAACATGCACTAAAATTTTATGAATGGTGATGCATGTTTGTCGCAGGGGCAATTTTATGAATGGAGTGTGAAGTTTACAAATGGTGCGACAGCAGTATCAGACCCCCACCCCCCGGGTCAGGCACAACCAGTTGTGACGCCAGAATATATTGCCTTGGTGTTGGAAAATCGCTGAGTGACGATTGATGAAATTACAGAATGGTTAGAGATTAGTCATTTCAGTAGGTTTCACTATCCAAAATTCGGATAACTGAACGCTGTTCTTCTTTGGTGCATGATAGACTTTGCAGCTGGTATTAGGCTTAATGACGTAAAAGTGTATGAGAAATTACAAAAACCATAATCATAGAAGGGATGTAGTGAAACTTCCTTATGCTTTTACATTGATATAGAAGAAAATAATTTATTATTACTGAAGATTTAATGCTTATCTGAAACCAGTTGTTGTATATATTTCTTTATTAGAGTTAAAAGTATACTAAAATATTTAGTTTACAATTTTTGATGAGATATTTGTAGAAAAAATTTCAACCGAACATTAAAGTGTGCAGTAACTCGAAATTGTCTCCGCTTTTTGTGAAACTGTGGCGCTGCTGCAGATTTGGCTCCAATCGCAGGAATTGTTTTGCAGTTTGGGTTGTTTATTTAATTTCATTTAAAAGATATTATACAACAAATACTTATTTTTTCTTTGTTATGTAGTTAAATAAATTGTTAATGAAAGTAAGTATATTAAAAAAATAAATTGAATAAAATAAATCAAATAGATGCATAATCATAGTACTCTCATATCATGATTATGGTACACAAAATGTTTCATTAATTTTATAATTAATTTATTAAAAAGAAATGAACATAGCGTAGTAAGATTCCGTTAAAAAAAACTGACTTTTTGGATAAAGTGAAAGTGATAATAGGGGCTTAGAAGACGTCTTATATACAGAGGCCTTTAGAGGGGGAGAGGGAAGAAAAATATAGGGAGGAAAAGCCAAAGACACTGAAAGAAGCTGTAGAAAGCCCCTTGACAAATTAGAGAATAGTTGGAGGGAGAGGGGAGTCGGGGAAAGGTAATGAAAGAATGGTGCCTTTGCGAAGGTTAATGTCATTATAGGGAATTAAATTTCATGAAAAAAGGACTCTAATTGCTTTCTTTCTTTTTTGTTATGGAAATTTTTATGAAGAATATAAAGACTAACGTCCTGTAAGGAGTGGCCCAAGAATTTAAGTGTTTAGCGAATGGATTTTGTTCACCCTGCTTTTTGTATTATATCCAGACTAGTTTTTATTTTCTGGCTAGAGAATTGAGGAGAGATATTTGTAATGCACTGAAAAATAAAACAAATAAAACATTTGCAAAATTGCTCTCTTAATATTTGAACTCTTTCTCTGATTAAATGTGAACTGTTATTTATTTTTAAGAGTATAATTCTGTGTTAAATTTATTAATAATAAAAGACAATACAGTTTAATAAATGCACAATTGAAATTCTATTTTTGATATGTTGTCATTCATTTTAGATTTTATCATTTTGTAAATAAAAGTTAACAGGAAAATAAGCTTGGAGCCAAAACAGCAGTGGTGCCATCATGCGGTGGAACATAGAGAACTACGGAGTTTCACTACTTCCGATCTATTATTATGCAAAAACTACGACGTCATCCGCTGGCAAAGTTATTATCAGCAAAAATTATATAATTGAAAGACAGGCAAAAATCATTATCCTGTTCAACTTGACTCCTATAGATCTTTGGAAGTCGCAGCAAAACACAGCAGTGTGGTGCCCAAGAACTCACCCACACAAAAAAAACCCAACAAAAAAAAACAGAAATTGAAAGGTAGCCCAAAATAATTATATAAGTATTATACCTGTTCGAAAATACACGAGCATTTTTATAAAGTAGCTGAAAAACCCACAGGTAAAAATTAATGCATAAGCGTTAATAAAATCAAATAAACTTCAGAAACGAAGACTCTCTTACTCCATTAGTTGACCATAATACATAAGTAGCCTACTGTATTATCAAATGTCCGATGCTGAAACCCAAATGACATAATATATTGAAATACTTCTTTTGAATTATATAATCCAAATAAGTTAACGATTGAAATTTCTGCTGCTGTTGACAATAAAAAATGTGCTGCTTGCTTGAAAAAATTAAAAAATTATAAATAAGCCAAAACATTTTGAGATTTTAATTTTCAGCAAATTTTTTAGTTATAATTCGCAAATAGGTTCTGGCCACATAATTAACAATGGACGAATTACCTCAACAATACCAGTGTATTATTAGGGAAAAAGTTCTATCAATTTCATCGTTTAAAATAAAATGTTCAACAAAAAAACAGACGGCTTCCGGATGACTGGCTGTCTTCAAGGGAAAAAGAATCATGGCTATGCTGACAGGGTGTTGAATTCTCCCATCAACCATGATGTGGCCTGATGGAAAGAAGAATCTTAATTTTCCGGAATTCCGCCGGCACGTACAAAAAAAAGTGCTGATGCAAAACTCGAGGCGATAGACACGCGAAAAACAATTAAAATAAAAATTTACATGTAGAAAAAAACCATTCAAACAATTTATAACTCAGTCATGTGATGTAAAGAAAAATAATTTAATTAAAAAAATATTATTCGCATACATCACAGAGGCACGGCGTGGCGTCCGAACGTGGAGATTTCTTGAAACTTCTGCTTCCACTAACACCCTGTGATCTCGTTCGCTCGTCTGCCGTAATTGCCTATCGTAGCACAGATTCCCTTTCTCCGCTGTCTCCGTTATGAGTAACTAGTTGTGGTATTGGAACAAGTAGACTTCCCGAACCTTCGACTTCGAGTCTACGCTTTACTTGTCTGCGCCTTCTCAACCTCTTTTGACAGAATTACGTTGTCTCAGCAGTTCGTCTGCTTTAAAGCCTAACGTTATCTTTTTTATACATGTACATCACTTGCCATTTTGACGCATTTCATCGCTCTCGTCCTTTCCTCACTTTTTCCTTTTCTCCCTCTTGTCGTTCGTTCTTCTCTCTCCATCACACACGAAAACGGCGACTCTTTTGCACTGGTCATATTGTGATGAAATTATGCCATGATAATTTTTTTGTACGAGGTAAAATTTTGGTACGAGGTAATTTGTGTGTATAACCTCTTTATTGTTAAAGAAAATCTGTGTAGGCAAAAATATTATTTTACTTATGACCGGCCCCACTTGGTATAGTGCATTTTACAAGTGACAATGTTCCCTAGCTATTAACAAAAAATGAAGTAACGTTGAATTTTCGTCATTCCCATGATAGAAAATGTTCAGACGGAGCTGTGGAACTACTTGAATCGCCACAGTCCAAACAAAATCGAATTCAGATTCACCTGGCATGTTGAATGCCTTACCACAGCGACGTCATTCTTACAGTTTGTTGTCTGTGTAATTAGGAGAAATCAACTTCCAGTTTTGCCATCTTCAAGCGTAACAAATAGCAAGTCATCCAGCAGACTAAAGCTCGGTTCACTTCATAGAGAAGGAATAAATAGAGCGCCTGTTAGGCTGCGTAGTGAGCGAATTCGGGGTGCCAACATTGAAGCCAAATAGCCAATAGCGATTTGAGAAAAGATCACGTGATTTGGGCATGGATGAACACAGCGGCGCTATTTTCAATACAAAGACTGTGTCGTTCACCATTTTCAGGAATATAATTCTCCGTAAGATGAACGATTACTGAGAGAAAGGGCAGGAGGTATTAGTGAGGGATTTTGGGTGCTAACATAGCGGAGACTTTGAGTCAGGTAAGTTTGGGATGTTGACCCCCCCTGCGAGAAGACCTTTACGCGCTCTATCTTATTTCTTCTCTATGGTTCACATCCACCTCTGCGAAAACGCGGGGTTTCATAGCAACATATAAAAAAATTGCCTCGCCTGAAAGGGGGGACGAGAGAAAATCGGAGGCAGTTCACAATCACTGTATATATTCACGTCTAAGAATGATTGCATGTATAAGACGACCCCCTTTTTTGAGGCCGAAAGGCAAAAAATAGATTCCCCCATGTACAATCTGAAGACTAAAATAACTTCTAGACTGATGTCGAAATTTAAAAAAATTATTGACAAAAATACCGTAAATTTATATTTTGAAAACAAAATAAATATGTAAATGATTTTTAAAGTGTTCAAAGTCATCACTGTCACCATTAGACTGATGAAACTCTCTGGCGTTTTCTCCACTGTTTATACTCTAAGCCAATTTGTTCTTTAAATTTTCATTGCCTCATGGATAAGGAGAATTCGATTTTTGAGCCCATTTTAGAGAATAAATTGCTCGTCTTATACATGATTATATATGGTATCTTTTTTTAAGCGATCGTCATGCGTCCTTATTTGTGATTGGCTGAAGAATGAAGAAAGAAAATCTATGCTGAAATCAAATGGCGGACTAACGTGCACCACTGGTGATCGGCTTGCTCGCTCTGCATTATGATTCTCGTCCCTGATTGATGGCGTTTTTCATAACTCTCCTGAAATACGCTAGAGAGTTCAAGACGGTGAATAGACGGCGAATGTGAACTCAGCGTTATGGAATACATTTGCCCGTAGATGTATCAAACCAATATAAAATCTCCTATGGTGAGTGGTCTTTCTCACAATTCAAAGTTGGACACAGAGTGATAAGACCCTGAAAGAAGCAGACGTTTAGAATACACTCTCCTTGTCAAAGCAAAAAATAAAAGTAATGGGGAATCTCTTTCGGAAGCCAGAAACAGGTTTGAAACTAAATAAATGAAAACGGTCTGACAATAGCAATATGGTAGCTTTTTTTTATGCGTCCGACGCGTTTCTAGGGAAGTCATCATCATGAACTATGAACGACTACAAGTTGGCAAAGGCTACAGCGCCTACTTATATGGGTAGTTCCCACCAACCAGCTAGAAGACGCTCCACTCTGATTGGTGGGCTCACAATGATTGGTTAATATACAGTGATAAAAAGGCCATAAAAACGGTATATAGGACTAACGCATTCCAGAACATATCACCAAATCCATATTCCAAAAACGAAACGCAGCATAAGACTAGGACAATAGAATGGATCCCAGTAGCGAACCTCCAAAATACACCAGCTTTACCTATATTGGATCCGAGATCACTAGGATTACTACACTCTTTCCAACGAAAGTTGGAGTGGGCGTGTCCAGTTAAAGTAGAATCAACAATGTCTAACAATTGAAATAGGAAGTTTATTGACACGCCCACTCCAACTCTCGTTGGACAGAGTATAACATCTTCAGAGACCGAAGTTTGAAGTTTGCTTACCAGACCAAAAACAAGTGCAAATACGTCTTCAATTCTAGGAAAATAACCACCCAAGATGACATACTCTATGTTCGGCTTGCGGCGTATATAGACTCACGTGCCCAACATGTGGATGCTACTATTTAGGATCCAGTAAGACAACCTGCCGAGAACGAACACAGGAGATCCTGGATCAATGGTGACCGTAAATCTGCATTTGCGGACCATAACCTAACCCAAAAACACAGCTTCCGGCCCATGCAGGACATTATGTCGGAGGAAAAATTCATTAACGACCCCATGAAGATCCTGACCCATGAAGCCATGATCATAAGAATGCATATACAACAAGACAAGGAGGAGGTCCTGAACAATCAGGTCAATTTTGAGAAAAACCCGATTCTAGACGTCCTGAACAGCATCCTATACCTCATTAACCTTAACCTTTCTGTTCTGTTCGTTTTAACCTTACACTTATGGTGTTCGGGTCAAAAATGACCCATAATTAATTTTTTGCAAGATTTTTCACAGATTATCATATTTATTATTAAAACAATTACAAATTATCATAAATCATTTAAATTTACATTTTGTAGATCATAAAAAACAATTTTAATAATCTCCTATATATATAAAGAAGGATGTTTGAGGGTTTGTGGATTTGTTTGTTTGTGGGTTTGTTTGTTTATTATGCAAATCTACAGTTTTATTCCGATCTTGATGATATTTTGCATACTTGACCTTTAAGCATGAGGACGGTCAATGTCTACCTCAGATTTCGGATAAATAATAGTTATCGATAAAAAAATCGATATTCATGGTTGTGGCAGGGCATATTAATGAGAAATATTTCACGACCAACAATGCATGGAAAAGTTTGTGCAACAATACGCATCAAAAATGGTGTCAACACGCAATGCACCAACACTATGCAGGGATCAAAAATATATATCTCATGACCAACAATGAAAGGTAAAATTTGTGCAATATAGATAAATTTCAATTTGTAACAATGCACAGAATTCCTATTATTCAGGTTTTTCTTAGAAAAGAGATTTCTTAGTACTTAACAATTTCTTGAAAATCTTTAAAACTGATCAGTAACTGGAGATAATGGAGAGTTAACAGACTACTGAGAAAGAGTGCAAAGATGACAGAGGAAGCACTCCGTTAGCTCCGTGCTGTATTGAGCAAATGGTAAGCATATCAGTAGAAGAATCGGTGATCGCTATTCTACACAAAGAGATGAATGCCCAAGTTTTGATTCAAGACACCTATCTTATTTGGTAGCACATCAGATCCAAACATTTCCAAAAAACACATTTTGACTATATTCTGTGGGAAAGTATATATTTTGGAAACTGAGATGCTGATAATGCGATGACTGAACGTTCGTTTCCAATAATTATTGATAATGAGCATAAAGTGAAGATTTCAGTGACAGAACATTAATAAGGCAGCGTGTATTGATTAGGCATAGGAGCCACGCGTGTCTCCCTTGAGCTCCCTATTAAACGTCCAGACAACTGGCAAAAATTTGTGTCTGGAAAGGAAAGAGAAAGAACGAGTATTGGTCAGAGAAACTCTGTAACTAAAACAGAAAAAGTTATACGGGCGTTTGGAACATCTGAACAACGGGAGTTTCGAATAGAGCAACAGGTTATAAGAGCTTCTACGTCAAGGGTAAGAAAAACTTAAGTCTAAAGTATCTGGTGATGCTGTGCAGTGGTGAGGCAAATCAAGAAAATTTATATAAAGTCCCGGTATATCACCTAGACCTCCTGTTTTTCGTATTTTTAGTACAATGGATAATCCCTTTGCTCTATGTTGTACTGATTAAGCTATTATTTAACCAATTGGGATTTGGAATTTAATTTTTTGAGATTGTCATCTTTAAGTGCAATTATCCCGTGCAACGCCGGGTACCACTGCTAGTATTTAAATAAATTATACAAATAGATAAAAGTTATAGGCAGTTGAAAAACGATTTGGGTCAAAAAAGACCCGAAAAGCACAGGGAGGTTAAAGTTATGAGTCATGTTAATAGAATCTAGCATAAAAAATAGAATAGAATCATGCGAATGTAGCATAAAAAATCAAAATTTCAAAGAAAAGCACATTTACTGAAATATTTTTTGAACAAAATAAACAATTGGTCAAAAGTGACCCAAACATCATAAGTTTAAAAAAAATCCTTATATGATACAAAAAATATTAATAAATTTTAATTAGTATAAAAATCAAATAAAATAAAATTTATTAAAAGTAAAAAAGATGATGGCTATTTAGGCAAATAAACAAAAGTTATAGGCAGTTGAAAAGCGATTTGGGTCAATAAAGACCCGCACAGAACAGGAAGGTTAAACTCCTGCACTATTTTTTTTGGATTGTATAATATTGTTTATATAATATTATATTATTTAAAATGTTTTCCATTTACGATTTGTATAACACCTTTTTTACCACTGTATATTAACCAATCATTTTAAGCCCGCCAATCAGAGTGAAGCGTCTTCTAGCTGATTGACGGGCACCACCAATATAACCAGGCGCTTTAGCCTTTGCCAACGTGTAGTCGTTCATATTTCCTGATCATGAGATTCTCTTGGAAACGCGTCGAACGCATAATAAACGCTATCATATTACTATTACCAGACCATTTTCATTTATTTATTATTCAGCAATAAAGACCATAATGCAACCTTTAGACTTGAGGCTGCTCTGTACTTGTGGGCTTAACTCCAAAATACTGTCAGTAAACAATAATACGAAACCACAATTCATCAATAAGGTATTTTAATGACCCAGATGTACATTTCGAGAGCTGCGCTCTTTTCATTAGTGAGTGATGAAAAGAGCGCAGCTCTCGAAATGTACATCTTGGTCATTAAAATAACTTATTGAGGAATTGCGGTTTCTTATTGTTGATTAGATATTTATAAGAGAAAAGGACGAGACATAAAAACCTGGAATACAATAAATGAAATATAAATAATTGTTAATTATTAAATAAAAATGAAAAATAAAATAATAATTAACAATTAACAAAATAATTAATAAATAATAAGTAAAATCAAAATAAAAAACTAGAAATATAAAATCAAATAAAAAGCTGACGTTTCGGATAGAGACTATCCTTTATCAAAGCAAAAAGGATAATTGTCTAAAGGCAATTAGAATATTAGAGAATTATCATGAAGTTATGAAAAAAGTACGACAATCGACAATCGAACAGTGAAGTGTACATTTGTTAGAATGGGACGAAAGCAGCGCTTTCACAAAGCTCATCCAACCAGAATAAATGAAATACACTGAGGTAGTCAAGAAGCCTAACCAACCCAAGCGGTCTTCCATATTATACAAAAAAAATAAGATTGACGATTGTCAGAAACAAAATACAAACGAAATAAAAAACACAAGGAGAAAGAAGATTATCACATCTTCCAGTAGTCCGGGAAAGAGACGTTGCTAATATCTTCAAAATTGACGTCAAGAACGTGCCTCGGTTTACGATACTTCGTATGCCAGTTCATATTCAATGAGTTCTTCAGTATTCCATTCACAAGTTTATTGTCGTGAGTCTTCATCTTCTGTATCATAATCAAAAGGAGATCCTGTATAAACTTTCCGATATGGGCCATGTTTAAATCCATGTGGATGTATTGGTTTTTCACCGTCCTTCTGTACAGCTGAGCAATGGTCCTCAGGGTAACATCCTGGAATGACTGTAGTTCACTCCATCTGGTTTTACAGATAGTCGCCCACGCAGGCATGCCATAGAGGAGTATGGTCCGGATAATCGATTTGTACAGAAGTAGATTGTTGTCAATGCTGAGGGCGCTGTTGCGACCCATGAGAGCTATGATACTGTACTTAGCCCTCTTCGCTTTGTTCAGAGCATAGGACATATGCCGGTTCCATGAGAGTCTTGAGTCAATGATAACTCCCAGATACTTGTAGTTGTCCACCCAGTCCAGTTTCTTATTGAACAGAACAAGAGAATCTGGGGGACGCTTGAGCTTCCTATTGAGGTACAAAGCCTTGCACTTTCCGACGTTAAGGTTCAACTTCCAGCAGTTAAACCAGTCTTCGACTGCTTCAAGGCGCACTGCAGCCGTATGATAACGTGAGCCGGCTGGTGTGCCCATGTCATAATGGCAGTACCATCCGCATAAAAATACAGATTACAATTATCGGGTTTCGGGAAATCATGTACAAAGTAATTAAATAGCACAGGCCCCAGGACAGAACCCTGAGGAACACCGGCCTTTACAACACGGGGCGTGGAAAGATTTTCTCCAACTTTGGCTTGATAGGATCTGCCGTCAAGAAAAGATTTCAACATCAAAATCAAATCGGCAGAGAACCCGTCTCTGATCATTTTGTAGACAAGGCCCTCGTGCCACACTTGGTCAAAAGCTTTACTGACATCGAGAAATACCACCCCACAGTACCTGTATAAGTTCAGGGGGGTGCTCAGGTCTTCAACGAGCCTCCATATCTGCATCGGAGAAGAGTGGGCAGCACGAAAGCCAAACTGCTCTTCCCGAAAAAGGTCATTTGCTAGACAGTGATCTTGCAATCTGACGATGATCGTTCTCTCCAACAACTTGGACATCGAGGGTAGCAAGCTAATAGGTCGGTAGCTCGCGGGAATTGCAGGATTTTGCCCCTGCTTGGGGATACTCAACACAACAGTTTTCTTCCAAGCCACAAGGAAGTAAGAAAATTTCCAGCAGTCGCTAATGATATTGGTGAGAAAGTCAATAAAGTTCTTTGGGAGATTCATAAGGGCGTTATTACTCACCTTGTCTCTTCCTGGAGCCTTCTTCTTTTTCAGTTTACTTATGATGGTGGCGACCTCTCCAGCGTTGATGCTGTTTTTCGTTAAATGCTGTGGGACTTCATCAAAGTTCACAATATCTTCTTCCACACCCTGAGGCATGATTTGGCTCTCGGGCTCATCGTTGGTAGGAGTAACAAACTGCATTTCCAGTGAATCTGCAATGACTTAGGCCTTGTCCTGATCAGTTTGCACATAGTCACCTTGTGGTGTACGTAGTGGAGGAAGCGTATCATTCTTCCTCTTCTGTAAAGCTCTGACCATACTCCAAATGGAATTGTAGCGAGCCGACAAGCTTTTGAGTTTTTCATTCCATCTAGCGTCGCGAAGCTCTTTTATATCCTCTTGGACTCTTCGCACTAGCCTGTTATACTTGGTTTTGAGCCAAGGTTCACGATAGCGTTGCCATAGTCTACGGGTCCTGTTTCTCCCAGAAATTAGGCGTTGGATTCCAGGAGTGAGTTGGATTCGATGAGGAGGTTTATTCTCTGATGGATACTTACTAGCTTCTATGGCGCTGTTAATACATCTGGTGATGTCTTCAACACGTTGATTGATGTCCTTTATTCAGTAAGCAACGTCGGGATGGCAGCCATATTCCTTAAGAATATCTTTGTAAAGCTTCCAGTCTTGATGATGTATCAGTTCCTCTCGGAAATTTTTGTCGACATTTTCAAAGTTCAACGCCACAGGCTTGTGGTCAGAAGAAAGGTCATCAATCGTGAAGATATTGTACGGTTTGAAGAAACCCTTCAAGAGCGAGATTCCAAAACGTCACTACTAGGGAAGCGGTCGCAGTAGTAGGTGTCCTCCACAGGTCCAGCAGCGATGATATCATCTCTACCTTGTATGTACCTATAGAGAATCATGCCGTTGTAATTCTGCGTTCTGGAGTTCCAGCTTGGGTGTTTGGCATTTAGGTCACCAGCAAGGACGACTGGAGTGTCACCACTGAAGAGTTCATCAAGCTCACTAATGTCAAGATAATGTTTAGGTGAATTGTAGAGCACCACGAACTTCACTTCACCACAGGAGACGTCATTGATAATGATGGAGGCCGATTCCATACCTGCATAAGACTTGGAGACTAATTCTTGGTGTTGAATTCCCTTCTTAATGATGATATTCGCCCTGGACAATATTTAACAAGTAGCGAAAATAGTAATTTATATCCGTTTCTATCTCGTCATGGCGATTTGTTTGATATATTACTTAATAAATCTCTGCATTGAAAATTGCTAGATTGGGTCATGAAGGTACCATCTGTGCACGTGCTATTGAACCGATTTAGATAATATTTGTGATTGGTTCGTGCATTGTACCATATTCATCGACTGTGAAAATAGTAACGAATAACCGCTTCTATCTTGTCAAAAGGATTTGTTTAATATACGTGTAGTATTTAATATACACTGAGTGGCCAAATTATTATGACCACCTGACAGTTTTAGGCAAATGAGGTGAACCATCAGTTGCACTATGTTTTTTGCGACGATGTGGGCAGAAAAATTGATTTAACTGAGTTTGAACGCAGGATGATCGTCGACGCGCGCAGTGTCGGAACCAGTATCAGCAAAACAGCTGAACTTGTGAAGTGTTCAAGAGCAGCAGTTACTAATGTTTGCAGAGAGTGGACTACCAAGCAAAAAACTGGCTCTCAACGTCAAGCGTGTGGTCGTCACAGGCTCCGTCAATGCTCGAGCTGAAAGGAGATTGGCCAGAGTTGTCCAAGGCGACAGAAGAGCAACAGTGTGCCAAATAGCGGCAAATCTTTATCAAGGACAAACTGTGACCGCCTCTGAACAAACTGTTCGCCGCTCATTACACCGTTTAGGCTATGGAAGACGACGACCAGTTCGAAAGCCTCTACTGTCAGCCTTGAACAAAAGCAGACGTCTCCAGTTCGCCAAGTCGGATAGCATAAAGCACCTTTCGGTACTTAATAAACCATTAAGAAATGATATAACCAAGTATAGAAAAGTTAAACAAAACCATTCGCGGAACTATATTTTTAAACAGCCCTATGTTAACGTTGTAAGTTTCTAATGGACCATAAAGATACCATTACACCACGTACCTTTGAACCAATTTCGACTATCATTAAGTTTACGTTATATTCATTCCCTGACAAATCATTCCAAGCTGTTTTATATATTATATGGCATATTTTAGCATTGAAAGTTTAAATGAACCATAAGAGTTACACTAAACCAGGTTCCTTGAAACCAATTTGGACTCTCATTAATTTTACGTTATATTCGTTCATGACACATCATTCCAAGTCGTTTGATATATTACGTACCATTTTTAGCATTGAAATTCCAAGGAACCATAATGGTTCCACTAAATCAGGTTCCTTGAAACTAATTTCGAATATCATTAATTTTACGTTATGTTCATTCATGACACATCATTCCAATTTGTTTGATATATTACATGCCATATTTTAGCATTTAAAGTTCCAATGAACCATAAGGGTTCCATTAAACCAGGTTCCTTGAAACCAATTTCCACTATCATTAATTTTACGTTATATTCATTCATGACATATCATCCCAATTTGTTTGATATATTGTATGCCATTTCTTATTATTGAACATTTTTGAAGGTGTCATTAGGTACCATTAGAGCACGTGCCATTGTTTCGATTACAACCATTTTCAAAATAGTTCATTCCCGGAACCATATTTATCAGATGGCGAAAATATTAATTTATATCCGCTTTTATCTCGTCATTACGATTTCCTTTATATTACTTAATATATCTCATCATTTAAAATTGCTAGGTGGGGTCGTGAAGATACCATCTGTGCACGTGCTATTGAACCGACTTAGATAATATTTGTGATTGGTTCGTGACTTGCACCATATTCATCGACTGACGAAAATAGTAATTAATAACCGTTTCTATCTCGTCAATAAGATTTGTTTGATATATTACTTAATATATCTTCCCATTGAAAATTGCTTGGCGGGAAAATAGAGGTACCATCTGTGCACGTGCCAATGAACCGATTTAGATAATAATTGTGATTGTTTCATGCCATGACCCATATCCATCCACTGACAAACAAGTTTTTGAAAATCTTTCATAGCCTCGGAGGAGTTAGAGTTACGGACGGACAGACAGACAGACAGACACATTTCCCCACACTGATAGCATAAAGCACCTTTCGGTACTTAATAAACCATTAAGAAATGACATAACCAAGTACCGAAAGGTTAAACAAAACCATTCGCGGAACGATATTTTTAAACAGCCATATGTTAACGTTGTAAGTTACTAATGGACCGCAAAGATACCATTATACCACGTACCTTTGAACCAATTTCGACTATCATTAAGTTTACGTTATATTCCTTCCCTGACAAATCATTCCAAGCTGTTTTATATATTACTAGCTGTTTTACCCGGCGTTGCTCGGGCTCTTTTTTGATGAAATGTTGCAATTTCTGTGAGTTAATATCCAGAAGAGAACACGTGAAGAAAGATAAGAATTTTTTAGAAAGAATTTATGTTTTTTATTTTGCTAAAGGGCCGTATTTGGAATCGCCGTCCATTGTGAACTTTTTCTAAAAAATCTTTTTGAATTTTGAACATGAATTTTTTCTATTTAAATTGAAAGCTTTTTTATTTGCTCGGGGTCAAATACGAAAAAATCTTGATTCATCTGAATGTGAATGTACAGCTAAAATGAACACATGAACAAAGTTTAGAATTATCAAACCATAAAGAAATGACATAACCAAGTAACAAAAGGCTAAAATAAACAATTCAACCATATTTTTCAACTGGCCTATGTTATCATTGAAAGTTTCTAATAGAAAATAATGATACCATTAAACCATGTACCTTGGAACCAATTTGAATTATCATTAACTTTACGTTCTATTCATAAATACACATCAATGAAAGTTGTTAAATATAAGTATAGCATAGTTTAATAGCATTGAAAGTTCCACTAAACCAGGTGCCTTTGATCCTATTTCATCTATCAATAATTTGACGTTATATTATTCATGACATATCATTCCAAGTTGTAAGATATATAACATACCAAATCTAAGCAGTGAAATTTCCAATGAAAAATTATGGTTCCACTAAACCAGGTACCATTGGTATTATTTCGACTATCAATAGTTTGACGATATAATCATTCATGACACATCATTCCAAGTTGTTAGATATAAGTATCTAAATCTAAGTATCTAAATAACATGCCAAATCTAAGTATTGAAAATTCCAATGAACCATAATGGTTCCACCAAAACCAGGTGCCTTTATTACAATTTTGACTATCATTAATGTTACTTTATATACATTCATGAGACATCACTCCAAATTGTTTGACATACAAGTATAACATGCCATATTTCAGCATTGAAAGTACCAAAGATCCATAATGGTTCCACTAAACCAGGTGTATTGAAAACAATTTCGACTACCATTAATTTCACGATATATTCATTCATGAGACGTTATTCCAAGTTGTTTGATAAATAACATGCCATATCTTAGCATTGAATGTTCCAATGAACCATATTGGTTCTACTAAACCAGGTAACTTTAAAACAATTTCGACTATCATTATTTTTACATTATATACATTCATGATACATCAGTCTAAGTTGTTTGATATATAAGATGCCATATCTTAGCATTGATAGTTCCAATGAACCATAATGGTTCCACTAAACCAGGTGCCTTTATAACAATTTTGAGTATCATTAATTTTACGTTATATACATTCTTAAGACTTCACTCCAAATTGTTTGATATATAGCATGCCCTATCTCAGAATTCAAATATCCAATTAACCATAATAGTTCTGCTAAACCAGGTGCCTTTACAACAATTACAATAGCAATATCCACCATCACTACAATAAAAGTTTTATGCTGATCCATCGCCTCAACCGCTTCCATCACAACAAATAAGTTGAGGTCTTGCAAGGAAGTCCCAAGCCTTCCTCTATATTGATAGTCCGGTAACTTTGACCACAGGTATTCATTCATAGGTTTAAATATGGAAGGGAGGATGGAGGTTGGTATATAATACTTGAAGTCACTACTATAGGCTGTTTAAAAACTGGGCAGATCAACGCCTTTTTCTAAGAGACAGGATACAGGCCTTTATCCCTGGTTTTTAATACACCTGGTTTAGTGGGTCCACTATGGTTCTTTGGTACTTGCAATGCTGAGATATAGCATGTTATATATCAAACAATTTGGAGTGAAGTCTTATGAAAGAATATAATGTGAAATTTATGGTAGTCGTAATTGTTTTCAATACACCTGGTTTAGTGGAACCATTATCGTTCATTGGAACTATCAATGCTTAGATTTGGCATGTTATATATCAAACAACTTGGAGTAACGTCTCATGAATGAATATAACGTGAAATTAATGGTAGTCGAAGTTGTTTTTAATACACCTGGTTTTGTGGGTCCACTATGATTCTTTGGTACTTTCAATGCTGAGATATAGCAAGTTATATATCAAAAAGATTTAGAGTGAAATCTTATAGAATGAATATGACGTGAAATTAATGGTAGTCGTAATTGTTTTAAAGGCACCTGGTTTGGTGGAACAATTATGGTTCATTGAAACTTTCAATGATTAGATTTGGCATGTTATGTATCAAACAACTTGGATTGATGTCTCATTAATGTATACAGGGTGTAAATTTTAAGTTGACAAAGCAGAATAACTCGAAAA
>JAHWFO010054512.1:0-18206 GCA_023313115.1 Rhysida immarginata
CTAAGCGCAACCCAGCTCTCACCAAAGCACGTCGAAAGCAGCGGTGAGTTTATTATGAAAAAACAAGAAATATACTGTTAACGACTGGAAAAAGGTTATTTTTTCGGATGAGTCTCGTATCTGTGTGGGAGTAGGTGATGATGTTGGGACATTCGTTTGGAGACGTCATGGTGAAGAGTTTAACAGTGATTGCGTAAAAAAAAAAAACTGAAATTCACCGACTCATTAATGGTGTGAGCATGCATGACTGCAGCAGGCGCTTGGCGTCTGGCCATTGTGAAGACAACTGTCAACACTGAAGTCCACCTGGACACCCTGAAAACTTTCTTGGTGCCAAGTATCGAAGACTGGTTCAGTGATGGTGAAGAATTTTGGTTCCAGGACGACAACGCAAGGTGTCATCGCAGTAAAAGTGTATTAAAATACCTTAAAGACACACACATTCCAGACATTCAATAATAGTCCGGGTTTAAATGCGATCGAAAATCTTTGGAGAAAACTTGAACAAATGTTCAACAACGAAAGACCAACAACCAAGGTCGAATTAGCAACCGCAATTAAAGTCATGAGGTAAAATTGGCAAATGTACATGCAAAAAACCTGTTGTCAATGTGTAAACAGAATTAATGGTGTTTTAAAAGTCGAAGGGGGGATTATGAAGTGCTAACCTTCTTGAGCCATTACTTTTTCCCTCAAAATGGGTTGAGCCATTATTTTTTACCCAAAGTGGGTTTTTTATCGGACTCATCGTAACGATTATGAATTCTTTTTACAGTTTGAAAGAGAACAAACTGGAGACGATGTATACAATAGCGCTAGTTGACTGCACACAATCCAAGCTGAAGAATAACAATTGAAGATACCTATGTAATGCTCACCACGCTTGAGCCATTACTTTTTGGCAGAGGTTGTAATTTCTAAAGTAAATAAGCCAGAAACTGTGGACAAGATGATATGCTAACCAAGGAAAAGCCAACCACTGTTCCACAATAAAATAATTTAATAATATTAACAAACAATAGCAAAATAATAAAACAATAACTATATAAACACGTATGTACATTTCGAGAGCCAAGCTTTCCTCTTCAGTGTGTACAGACGGGAACAGAAGTTAGAAAGGTTTGGGAGAAATCCCCTTATATATATTAACATAACCAATCGAATTAAAAAAAATTATACTTATGATTTTTTTCCTTAATTTTGTATTACCTGGTTCTGATTTTTCCATCAAAAATATTGTTGAATTTTGTAAATCTCTAAATAATAAATTTTAATAACCTTATCACTGGATGAGATTCTCATCTTTTTTGATATTGAAGCTTTATTCCCAAGTTTCAGATACGTTAAAAGCTCTTGAAGATTGTTTGATTGATAATGATGTACCATTAGCTTTATTAAGAGATTTAATGTTGATTATGCACTTGATTTGCGACAACAACCTCACTTTTAATGGCAACTTCTACCAAATTAATTCCTGACTGGTTAGCAGTGGGGTTGGCAGCGAGATGGGAAATGGGATAGGGGACAGCTAGTTGTGTAAACTTAAGTTTATAAAATTTGGAGCTGGAAATATTGATATTATATAATAAGTAAATAATTTATTTACATGTATTTTCGGGGTGGGGAGCCTGGGTATAAATTAATTAGCTATTATGCAACATCAATATTTCCAGCTCTAAATGTTATAAACTTAAGTACACACAATTAGCTATCCCCTATCCCGTTTTGCATCTCACAGCCAAACCCACTACTAACCAATCAGGAAGACAGGTCTCAAACCGAGGCTAACAAGCTAACTCCCCCTCCAAAAATATATACATATTTAATGTCTCCTTATTCCTTATAAAATCTAGCTCTGATGATGGTGTAAACCGAAACGCGTTAGCAACATAATAAACATAGTTATTGCATAACCGGATCAATCATTATTTCGCATTATGTAGCATTAGACCCTTTCTTGCTAATTTGTTTGTTAGAAAGCTTAAAAATCAAGCATTAAAAGACTTAAAATATTTTCCTGTATTCTGGTTCCCTTATGTGGGAGATATTTTTGCTGTTTATAATTAAAGTATACAAGATATTCCTCTTTGTTTAAAATCTCAATCAACTTTGTCCTGAAAGTAAGTAAAAAATGATCTAAAGAAGATTTTTCTCACGCCAAACCTCTGATGTTTAAATAATTGATGAAAATAGGAAAGAAAATTCCACAGCCTGGGTTCAAACCAGGAACCTTCTGCTCATTGTGCAGACGCACCAACCAATTGCGCCACTGTGGACATGGAAGCATTAACGCTATCTACATGCCCTTAGGGCTGGTTGGAGCAGCACCCAGTTCGCAGACTGGGACTAACCGATTACCATTTTTAGATGTGCTTATCTGCCAATTCAACAATTGTTGAAGATTTAATATTTATCGTAAGTATAATTATTACCCGAGATTTATCAATAATCTGTCCAATCATTGTTTTCCTCATTAATTGGCTGCCTTCTACCCCCTAATTATAAGAACTTTCAAATTACCTCTCAGCAAAGAAAACCGATTCAAAGAAATAGATGCTATTACAGAATTGGATACAAGAAATGGCTACAATCAAAAAATCATCGACAAGCTGGCCAAGAAAATCATCGGACGTCTGAATCTACAGAAGATTACAATATTGGAAAACACAGAAGAAAAGAAGTACTTTATTGTTCTTCTGTATAATAGACAACTGAATAAGGGCCTCACTAAATTAGCTAAAGTGTTTGGCTTTAAATTAGCCTACAAGAATGACAAAACGCTAAAGAAAGCTATTGTCTGTATCAAAGATAGGATACCGAAAGAAGACAAACTAGGTATTTACATATATACAGGGTGAATACAAAAGTCTGAACCCCCTTTTGATTTTTTGAACCGAAGCAGATATGTCAATTTTGATGAAACCAATGAATAGGAAGTTGTAGGTGGCCTATCCCATGGTGCACTTTTCATCATCCCAAATATGCCAATTAGGACACATTCAAAATTTATCTCAAAAATTGTAAGGGATAGAGAAAAAAACCCAATTGCAAAGCAAACTTGTTCAGCATAAAAAAACAAACAAAACAAAAAAAAGTTATCCAAATAAGACCAACCAATCACCCACAATCAGAACTGTTGACCATTTCCAGAACAGTGTAGCTTACTATCCTGGAATTGTTCTGTCTTCTGTGTGCTGAAACATGCCTTTTATTTGCTTTTCCGCATGAAAATGAATGTGAGTATGGTAATTTATGTTAATTTTTTGATTTGTATGCTTTACATGGTGGAAATATCAACATTCAGTTTTCCTTGTGCAATTGACTGTTTGTAAGCTACAAACAATTCACCACGTGATTGTGGGCGATTGGTTGATCCGATATGGATGATTTTTTCTTTTGTTTGTTTGTTTTATGCTGAAGAAGTGTGCAATTGTTTCTTTTTCTCTATCCCTTACGGTTTTTGAGATAAATTTTGAATGTGTCCTAAATTGCATATTTGGGATGATGAAAAATGCACCATGGGATAGGCCACTCACAACTTCCTATTCATTGGAGTCATCACAAATGACATATCTGCTTCGGTTCAAAAAATAAAAGGGGGATTCAGATTTTGTATTCACCCTATATATTAACAAGTGGCTCATGTGATCGCTGTTATTGTGGCCAGAGCCAAAGAAAAATTTTGACAAGAATTAGTGAACATTTTTTTCACATAGAGAACGGGAGAACAAATGTTTCGTTCGCTGACCATGTTATGATCCGAGTCTCTTGGACACAATTATGATTCGAGTCGGGTGGAAATATTACATTCTTTAAAGATCCTCATCTACTTTAAAGCTTGGAGATTACAAATAAACAACCAACCAACCAACTCCTAAATTCGGACATCGGACCAATCGCCGTGTTTGATTGGTTAAAAGTTTCTCATTATTTCCTATTTTGATCTTAATTTGTTCTTATTGGTTTGCTCCTTTATAAAGATATAAGCTTATTTTTCATATATTTGATTGGTTATGTTTACATATATAAGGGGAATTTCTCCTAAACCTTTCTAAGGTTTCGAAGACCCCGTCATATCCTGGATGTCATTTTTGAGGACATTAACATGGCCGACTTTCCCAGCTACTGGATCTCCTAGTTCCTAGTTTTTTTGGGTACGCTATTCGTCAATCTGCAATCTGATTTTCGTCCCAACCAAGAAGGGACTCATCTCTCGATGACTTAGGAGGTTCATCAACTTCTTTCCCATTTCAGTGTACATCATTTGGTTTACTTTTTGGGCGAGCCTGTAAAGTGAGCTAAGCTCCTGGACCACTCGTGCTATTTTTTTTTTCATTATACTAATCGATTGTCGATTGTCGAAACCTTTCTAACTTGGGTTCCCTTCTGTACACGCTGAAGTAAAAAATCAAGAAGTAGAAGGAAGAGAGACTTAGCAGTAAGAAAATAAAAGGTTAATGTTGAAGTGGATGAGAAGGATGAGAACAGAGGAATATAAAATAATAATTACTAACTAATTATATATATATATTAATTAATTAATATATTTATTTATTTATTTGTAGTTTTTCTCTATATCACTCACAATCTTCTCAATTTACTTTATGTATTTCCGCTTGGCAATCCTACCCCCATCTTTTTTATTCCGCTCTACACCTCATCTCGGCTATTTTGAGTCCCTGCCTCTTCCCTGCAGGTCCCGTCTAGGTTCTCTCCCAGCTAGTGGTGAAAGGGGATCCTGGTTTCACTTGCAAAGCCCACAATTACTAGCATTCTAATGTCATCATTTCTAATCTACCGACATTTATGTTTTTTACGTTATATTTTTACCTAATTTCATCTACTTACCACGTTTTTTGGCTTATTGTACATTAAACAAGAGCATTTTGTATTATATAATTTAGCAATCTAATGTAACTCATCACTCGATCTACTCTAGTGCAGCTCCCTCGCCTTCGTGTCATTGGTGGGTTCCCCCCTAACCAATATGCGTGGGAGGGAGGACCTCTCTTTTACAAATAAACTGACAATCGCTAGCATTTCTGTACAGATAATAGTCTCTGACTAAAACGTGCCTCGGCATTGAAGTTTATTTTGTTGCTTGTAGACCCTGTCTCCATTTGTTGATTATCTGCAACATGGTCCCTAACTCATCTTATGAATGGCAAAAGCAATCATTTCAGCATCCGAAATACATAATAAAAACGACATATATAGCTTCCACTTATTAAAAAATACAATTTTCTTTTTTGAATCCTTATCTGTAATTCTTGATAGTCCTGTGTGAATATTCCATTCCACCATTCCAATTTATTTTTTCTAAAAATTAAAAAATGGCTCTAGCGTTCAAACCAGAGAACCAAACTCATAATACTCGACATGCACTTACTCATTTGGCCGGGGACCTAACTTGTCAGCGAAATGGCCATAAGGGCCCCGGCTAGGAACTTTTTATATATAAATTAATATAGGATACAGTTAGGGTAAATAAATTATAATTAATTTTAAAACGTTCATTTGCTTCTCAACATTGGTGTAAACTTTTAAAATAAGACAATTAGTTTGTAATGAAACTGGAATTTGGATGAACAATTCTACTTGAAGAATCTTTTTTTTAATAAATTTTTATTTTAAATTTAATCAATTGACAAGAAAAAATTTTCATTATATTAATTTTCGTTATTTCACCATGCATGTTCATTTCTTTATTTTCAAATTTCATGTAATTTTATTATCAAACTTGTCAATTGATTTATATTTATATATCTGAATTAACCAATTAAATAAATAAATTATATAAAATAAAACCTTTTAAAAAACACACTTTCCCTATAAGAAGTACAGTAAAAAGTAAAAAATATAATTTAAAAAAAGGCTAAATGTGTGTTTATTTTGTTATGTACGTATTTTTTTCGTTTTAAATTTTAATGTTTTACGTTAATATTTAACGTGTCACACAAATTGCACATTTTTTAAAATTATATTTTATACTTTTTACTGCACTTCTTAAAGTGAAAGTGTGTGTATTAAGTTTTTATTTTATATATTTTTTTTTATTTTATTCTCTTAAGCTTTACTTAAAAAAAAACAACGTGCTTTTATGTGATAACTACAAAACCATGAAACTAAAGAGAAACAAAAAAACCTTGGAAACAGTCCCAGTCAGTAACGTCTGTATCTCGGGAAACCGTTTACACTGCATTACGCCAGCTAATAATAAACAATGCTCTATACAAGGATGTCACAATCAACAACGTTGCTAGAATTGATGATCAAATTAACAATTACATACAACAATTAACAATGAAAACAATAAACAACAATGCAGGCAGTCATTATAACTTGCAGCTAAAGACAAATTATGCTGTGGACTTTGCCTTCAGAGCGCTTCCGTGCACAGCATTATCGACTAATATGTTCCGGCAAGAAAGTCGACGTGTTCGCAAAAGAGCAATATGAAATGAAATATATATAACATAAACAATTTAATGTTAATGTACTTTTTAATCTACTTTTAATGTTTTACTGCAAATAACCAATAATATAGTAAAACTAATTTCGGTTCCAATTATAATAAAATACGAGTTATAAATAAAAATGATGTTGTGAGTCCGGGAGAATTAAGAAGAAATGCGTACGGAAAAGAAACGTATTTATTATAAGTTGTATATTATTAATAGATACACATTATATTTGAGGAGCATAAAAGTATAATGTAATCGTAAATGTTTAACAGAACAGTCATTATATATTATAGCTTGCAGTTCATCACCATAGCAACTCTTTAGAGCCATTGTGTCAAGCTATCGTGAGCATGTGCCACATCTCCACCGTTGACTTAATCCTCAGTTATGGGAAACTCATTGTTGCCTAGGTGAAGTCCCACATGGCCCCTCCTCTAACAGAAACGATGAGTAATTCCTACAAAATAGATAAAGATATAATGATTAGTGACTACCTGAAACCAATTTTATTATAAATAATAGTTTCTTCAGCTTCTTTCCAGAAATGTTCGAGTCCGCCTGTTCGTGGGTTCGAATCCCGCCGTGGGCATGGATGTTTGTGTTTGTCCCGGGTGCATACTGTTATAACTTGTGTAAAAGGCGCAAAATGACCTTAGTAGTCGACGCCAAAGTTTCTAATAAACCAACCAACCAACCAGAAATGTTCTTTGTTAAAAAATCTGCAACCATTTCATCGGTTGGCGTATAACTGATTTGAATGGGTTTATCTTCTATTAATTCCCATTGTTCTGATTCGGGGCTGTTTAATGCCTCATCCACAGTTATTTGACTAGCAGAATTGCCTAGCAGTAGCAGTAATTGGTCATCATCGGAATCATCTTCACGGAAACAATAGGTTTTGTTCTTCAATCTCTTAGACCGTCTCAGACAAGTGCTAGATGCTGCTTGATTTTGTGCATTAGATGCAAGCTCCGGTTTTAAAGATCGTACATGTGATGACTCTTCATTTTCTTCGCTGATTCCATTTTGTGCGTCTTTTTGCACATTTATGTCACCAGTGCATTCTACTTCAGGTTGAGGCTGATCATGATCGTCATCATAGTTTTCCTCATAACTTGGCAAAATCACTTCAGTATTCTCCTTTTCCATCTCTGGAGACACTCGTTTGAAGGGGAACACAGCTTCATCAAATCTGACATGTCTTGAAAATAACAAGGTTTTATCTGCTAAGTTCATTAATTTATAAGATTTTCTTTCATTGAATTACCCTAGTAGTACGACTTCCTCGGATCTGTCCGCCCAATACTTTCCCAACAGAAAAACTTTAATCTTTGCCCAGCCTTTGCAATCAACGATGAAAAGATGTGGAAGTGTCGTGTACTTTTAACTTACGAACAGAGTGGAAACAAGGAGGTAATATAATGTGTGATTTAATTATCAGAATTTAATTTAGTTACAAATATTAGCAGAGATTGCTAGCTTATCATGAAACATTTGAATAAAGATTCTATCAGTCCAGGGCATCTTCATATGAGGGAACCCGTACATTTCTGGATACCATCAAATTTTTGCACCGAGTGGTTCTGAACAACATATGCTCGATGTCTTCAGCGACCTTGATGCTTGCTGGTTCCGGGTTGTCGGGAACTTCCGAGAAGTGAAACGCTTGAGTTGTGATGAGCACCGCAACGTCTGAGAGCGGCGACCTAATCAGGTTTGTCGACCGAGGAGATTGAACTGTCGAAAATAGAATATGGATTAGTAAAAGTCAAAAGTTCTTAACTCGCTTAAATTTAACACCATATCTTAGCCTCTATTTTAAATCAGCACAGTACCAGGCAACGCGGTGTTGCTGTCCGAGCGTGGACAATCTGCAGGGCGCCCCGCGAGATAGCCGGCTGGAGTTGTTGACGCCAACGCTGTCCTGCTGTATCCACTACTCCTCGGGATTAATAAAGGGTGAGTAAAACACAAGGACTCCGGTCCTTGTTGTCGTGATATCGTTCGGGTGGGCGAGTTTTCCGCAATCACGTCGTCCTGCACGTGACTCTCTAATGTCGGGAGCGGGTCGGTCTCGTCACTAGTTCAGTCATGAACGGCAGCTATGTCTTTAAGCTCCAATTTTATGCCGTACGTGGAATTCGAGCTGCAAGCGTCGGAGTCGAGTATTTGCTCGGGCTGACACTCTTCAATAATCACGTTCCTCGGATTAATTAGTCCATGGCCATCTGTAACGAGTTCATTTAAGATTGAGCATATATCATTATTTTTACTGGGCTTACGATGCTTGTAATTTGCCGACGAAACACGCTTTCCTTTGTGAATTCCTCCTTGACTCTGACCAATGTCTCGATTGCCATGCGAGCACGAGCTCTTCCTTTTCATGGGTGACGAGGTCTCCGGGACATCCTGGCTGGCGTATGTCGGTTGTCGGGCTTGGTTGAGACTCCTCCTTCCTTGGGAACGACTACTTGTCTCGACTGGCTTCGTTGAAGCTCGTTGCCGGGAAAGGTACTGAAACGACGGCAGCGGCAGCCTCTTTCCGTCTGATCATTGTGGCTTGGCACGGCGACTACTTTTAACAAGGCAAGAACTATAGTTAATATCCTTATCACAACTAAAGTTACTTGCCGTTGGTCCTCCGTGCCTCTGAGATTCATAACCTTTCCTCTGAATTCGGTCCGGACATCTCTTCAGGTTTGGTCGGCCACAATCGTTACTAATTGAAGGAGAATTAACTACCATCTGAAGCTTCTGCCTTTTTCCTCGCCTTTTATCCGGGGTTGGAGGATTCTGAGCCGAGATTGCACATATCGTCCTCCAATCCCGAGGCTCAGTCTTCTCGTTCCTCCTCCAATCCCGCGGCTTCAGGTTTGCTCCACTTGACGGGGTCCGTCTACTACCGACGGGGGTGTTTTTCTTCCAATCTTCTTTTTCTCTTGTCAAATCCTCGAAATAATGCTTTTTAACATTTTTCTTCCGACGGGGATTTGACACGAAGACTATGCTCTCTACCACTCCAAACTTGTTTTGGTGTCTTTCTATTCACAGTTCTGCTTGGACAGCGATTTCTTATATACACGGCTGTATATGCTATTTCAGCCCAAAAAGAGTTATCTAATCCTGATTGCTTCAGAAGAAGTCGGATGGCATCTTTAATGATTCTATTTGCACGTTCAACCACACCATTCTGCTGAGGTGTGTAGATGCGTCTTCTCATGCTTGATTCCTAATTTTAATAAGATATTTGTCATTGCAGAGTTGACCAACTCCTTTCCATTGTCGGTTCCTAGTCTTTTAATCTTCTTTCCGCTACTCCTTTCTTCTTCTGTAAAAAACTGTTGTAGTTTTAGCAGCACATCAGCCTTTCTCTCTAGCGGATAAATAAATATCATCCGACTATAGTCGTCGACAATGTTCAGCAAAACACCTATTTCCTCCAGCAGATAGGTTAAAGGGACCCATCACCTCTATGTGAAGCAGCTATAGTATCTGATTAGTGTGATTGTCATTTCGTTTTCCAAATGGAACGGCCATGAACTTCCTGGATAAACAAATGCCACATTTTCCTACTGGCTTGAGTCATCCCTCGATCTCCACATTAATTTTCTTTAGGGTCTCAATATCTCCTTGAGTAAGATGTGCAAGGCGGTGGTGCCACAGGTCATAATTCACAGAGTGTTCAACGCTACATTTTCTTTGTGAGCAACATATAAACCACCATCGTAATTCATTTTGAAACAAAACTTGCCTGAGATGTCCCATAATTTGGCAACATTGCCAGCGAATTCTATAAGACATCCATTATTGACCAATTTACTCACTGACAAAATGTTCGCCTTAAGGTTGGTTACAACATACACTGGCTTGAGATGAATCACGTCGTTGCATAGTTTAAAGGTTAATTCACTCTTCTGTGACACGTTCAGTTCATGACTAGAAACAGTCTTCACAGTAGCTTGGACCGAAATGGAGTTAATCAAACGTGACTCTTTGTTTATGAAGTGGTGTGTGGCACCGGAATCCAGTATCCAAGTCCTGTGCTGAACTTCTCCTTCCTTCGTTAATAGCACTGATGTTCCAAGTACTGGAGTGGTTGCTTCAGGTAAAGTAGCATTTTTCTTGACCGTGGCTAGACTTTTACGACAATATTTATAAATATGTCCTTTTTTTCTTGCAATAATTGCATATAGGAGTGTATTGTTTCTTTTATTTAAATGGTAACATCTGTTCCCCTCTTGCATTAGCTTCGCCAATCGTAAGTAGACTGTCCGTATTTTTACTTGGTAAATTATGCTCATAATTCTTCTGTCTTGCTTCTTCATGGAGCAATAATGAAGTCATGTGCTCGCAACTTGATCACCATTTGCTTCTATTGATGCATACAGGCATTCATAGCTTTTAGGTAAATATACTAGTAACAGAACGCCAAATTCCTTATCTTGTATTGGGTGACCCATGAGTTCAAGTTGACCGGCTATTGTTTTCACTTCATTGATGTAAGACCTCATGCCTTTACTTTCATCATACTTCATGTTATATAGTTGACATTTCAGAGAAACAATTTCTGGTAATCCTACCTTATTGTATGTGACATCTAGTTTCTTCCGAGCCACGTGAACCGATTCACTACTTCTGATTATTTGGAAGTTTTGTTCATCCACAGAATTCATGAGTATCCATAGAGCTCTCAAATCCTTCTTCGTTATGTCTTCTTGGACGAATGCTTGAGGTTGTCCTTCAACACTAGGCACAGCCTGTAAACCAGCATGCCCATGTTCAACTAAGTCCCACAAGTCTTGTAGCTTTAGATAAACACGAATTTTTTCTGCCCAAATTAAATAATTGTCGAAGGTTAACCTATCTATTCTTCGCAACTCCTTATCTTCTTTAAATGCCATGTTACAATATCTTCAGATCTTTAAACGTAAGGGAGGAAGTAAGAAACATGCAAAATTTGCAAAATCGAACACTCAGTACGAGTAGTGTCCTTGCTGCTCGGCGAGTTGAGTCTCATAATCATGACGTTTCTGTGCGCAGGCCTTCAGTCCTAGTGGTGTTGCCCTGGCGCAGAAAAGTCACCTGACCAACTTAGTCCGAGTAACACTGTAGCCTTCATTGTTTTCAACAAACAAAAAATTGCTGATTATTTAAATCCAAGATGGAACCACTGAAGGTTACATTGTTATTCGGACTAAGATGGTCAGGTGAATTTTTCGCGCCAGGGCCTGTCTATCTCATGGGCTACGGGAAATTTTCACGGCTGTTGGTAGTTAGAAGTGAGCAAAATATTGATTACAAAACTTATGCACAAACCCACAAACAAGTGAAGTTAAATAAAAGTGTGTAATTAATAACTAAATAACTATATAAATAATTTTACCTCCTATAAACACCGTTTCTGCAGGAAATTTTCCTTGTTGCTTCCAATGCGTTGGTTTCACTTCTCCAAGTGATGGCTTACTATTTTTTATTAATGCGTAAGTTCCATCATCCAAGAATTTTACCACAGTCCAAGTCTCATTCTTTTTCTTTAAATCTTATTATAAATAATAAGACAATTTTAATTTTATTATCCAAAAATAAAATTTAAAGAAAATTTTTAATATTTAAAATAATGAAACAAACTAGTTATCGCAATTTGAATAATTGCTTTCTATAAGTTAAAAATTTCATACAGATTTATCAATTATTCTATTAATTGTAAATCTATATTTTCTTAAAATATTAGTGTGAGAATAAATTGAAATTAAATTTATAAATCAAAAGAATTGCACCCAATTTATGTATCTTTATAACGTCATATGATCTACAAGTATTTTGCCATATATTGGAAAAGATTCAATTAGAATAATCATTTAAATCGTTATAATAAAAATTTACAATTAAGAAATATGGCATACATTTGTATGTCTCATCTTTAGTTTCAATAATAATGGCTGAAATAAACTTTTTATTTGACATTTATAGCGGAATTGATGTAAGAAACAAGGATGAAACGATAGCATTTGATGCTGCAAAAAATTTTTGAATATCAAATGTTAGAATTGTAATAAAATTTTGATTTCTAATAAAAACATTTTTAAAACTATACTGCAAATTATAAAATATATACATGTACGTATTATTTGTTAAGAAAAATAAGAATCATATATTTCTACTATATCAATAAATTTAGCATTAAATTTGTTATCTTAACAAACACAAATATAATGGGGTACGAATTCCTGAAGTGGGCCCCTCAAAAACACGCTTGTCGTGAAATTTAAAAATTTTATTATAATTTGGTTGTACCTAATGGAATATAAAAAATCCCAAAATATTTTTGAAAAAATTTCCATGTGTTAATTTCCATCTCGTTGAAATTTTAAAGATAATAAGTTAAACGTATATATTTCATAACAAAACATAAAAGAATGCGAGTCTAAGTTTTTTTGTGTAAAAAAAATAAATTAATTAATAAATAAATTTTAATAAAAAAAATGAATATTTTTTTAATGTTCTCAATCGATTTCAACAATTTTGAAGAAACACATTGATTTAGAATTTGAACATAAATGGTGATGATCTGTTTTTACGCCAATGCCATCAATTTTTGTCAAGCTATTCATTCCTACCACTGCTGTACAGTCATCAAAAGGGGAACAATCCACACTTGAATTTTACTCTAAGTTTTACTATTTCAATTTTAATTTATTTTTAATAATTTATTATTACCTTTAAAGTTAACATTATTAAGATTATTAAATTTAAATAATTATAATTAAAAAAGCTATTAAAACAACACATTAGCATGAAATGTAATATTAAATATTAACTTGTGTGGATTATTTCCTTTGGTTGACTGTACTAAGTAATTCAATATTGACAGCAATAGGAAGCTGTCTACCCGGAAGCTATCCGTGTAGTTAAAGAGTTGCTTTATAGGGAAGCTACGATTGCTGTCAATATTGAATAATAAAGAATTACTTGCTTAGCTTCTAAGGCCTGCCGACATGGGTCGCTCCATGGGCACTGCAGATGCATCGGCATCGCTCCTTGTCGCCCGAGCGTGACCTCGTTTTTGCCCTTGGTCGCGCGCGATGGAAAAAACTGGTTTTCAGGCGACGTCGCCTCTGTTGAACTGAATTCAATTGGAAGCGACCAGCGACAACATCGTCGATAGCCAATCAAAACATCTAATTCCTCCATAAGGAAAACCAGTGAAAAAATACAGTGGGCGACAGAGAAATGATAGATATGAATAATTATTATTGTTAAGAATAATTATGCAGAAACTGGATATGAAACATTTTGACACTCCATTGTTCCATTTTGCCATTATTATAATAAATGGCACTCCATTATTATTATTATTGTTGCCTACACTGACAACTGCTCATTTATACACCATATTGACCAAATCAGCTTGGACATCTCACGCCATCTAGGATTAATTAAGAGGTTGTCATCCTTTTTTCTCTGATATTAATACCTTTCTACAGCTTTATAAAGCTTTTGTTGTCCCAAAAATTCTTTACTGTATCTGGATTTGGTACGGGGGTAATATGCAACCTATCACCTTTCTCCAGTGCAAATTATTTAGTTTTAATGCTTTCCTTTGCGATCATGTAAGACATCAGAATTCCATTCATTATATACATAAAATTTTTAATATCAAGGATCATATATGTACACACTTCTTTAATATCCTACTCAATATTTACCATGACAGATTAATTGTCTCCTCGCTCACTAATGATTTTAACTTGTATAGTCTAAGAAAAGCCAGAGGAGGTTTCAAGATCAAATCTATTTTAAAGTGGAGGTCCAACTTATCCCAAATTAACCCTATTGTTAAATTAGTCAATAACTACTTGGAGCATTTTAATATTAATTTATCTGATGCCAAAGATATGCATCTATCATTGTTCTCTTAATTTTATTTTTCTTTTTCCCATCTCTGTTCGCTTCTTTCCTAGCGCCACTCCCTTAGGACATTACCTTTTTAATCTTTTTTTTTAATTATTTTTTCTGTAGTATAAATCTATTTCGTGACTCAGTTTTCACTTCGTTTTTTTTGTTTTTGTCTTTCTTCCTTTCTTCTTAATTCGACTTGGCTTCTTTCTCTATTATTTTTTTTATCTCCCCATTTTAAATGTATTTTTCATTAACCCCGTTTTGGGCTTCGGCCTGTTGGGGGACAACATGGGGCCCTACCCACCGGTCTATCTGGTGGGTTATTCCCTGTTGTTGTTACAATTATTATTATTATTATTATTATTCGTGTTAAATTTCAGTTTATTTTCTTAGTTTCTTTTTATCTCTCTCTCTCTCTCTTTATTATCTAATTATTTGCAAGGCACATGTGACGCAGATGGCCAGGGAAACCATAGAGCGGCTTGGCTAAGAAACTTTGTTTCATGCACCTTACTTACCAGATCTTCATGGAAAATCGTACACCAATGGTAAATGTAGAGGTCCGTTAAAATAAATAAAAGCATAAGCTTTATTATAGAACATTCATTACAATACAATGCAATACACTAGATAACAGATTCTCCCAGCATTCCTTATCAATGTGATATCTCCCCATACGACATTATTTAATACTACAATGATAACAATGGTTGATTATTTCCAACAATCTCCCCCATAATCAAACACTTGTTAGATTAGATTAATCATATTACACATTGTTAAATGTTTGATTTTCCTTAATCTTTTTGTCATTATGTCCGCTAGATTTTCATTAATGGGGATGTAATTAATATTAATTAGTTTCTTTGCAATTATATCTCGAACAAAGTGGTATCTAATATCTATGTGTCTGCTTTTCGCATTTTCTCGACTATTACAGGCTAAGTCAATAGCTGCCTTATTATCACATTTTACCATCACAGGTTCCACAGCAATTTTTTTTAAGTTTAGTTCCTTGAGTGTTCTTGATATCCATATGGCTTCTTTCACAGTTTCAGATAATGCGATATATTCACTTTCCATAGTTGATAAAGCCACACATTTCTGCTTAATAGAACGCCAAATGATCGGTGTTCCTGCTAATGTTATTACCATTCCACTGAACGAATGACGTTTTTCTCCACTAGCCCAATCAGAGTCCGAATATGCAATCAATGACAGACAGTTGTTTGAATATGTTAATTTCTTGTCCTTTGTTGAATTCAGATATCGCAACATGTGTTTAATACACTGACAATGTACTTCTTTCGGGCTTTCTATAAATTGGCTCAATTCTATTACGGAGAATAAAATATCAGGTCTTGTCTTTGTAGCCAAATACATGAGAGTTCCAATGGCTTCTCTGTACCGTTCTTTAATGATAATGTCCTTTTCAGGTAATCCTATATCTTGTAAATTCACACCTGGATCTACTGGGGTTGATACAGATTTAGAATCTAAGAAGTTGAACTTTGCCAGAAATTTTTTTATGAATTCCTCTTGATCAATTGATATATTTCCATCAACACTTCTTGTAATTCTAATATTTAGGAAATTTGATATTTCTCCTAAATCCACTACTTCAAACCTTGAACTTATTAAACTTGTTATTTCATCTAATTGCTCTAAGTCAGGTCCAAATAGGGCAATGTCATCAACATAAATCAGTATAATAACATTTTTATATCTGTAGATACAAGAGCTGCTTTCTAATGCTTTAACATTTAGATCTTTGAAAACACAATTCAATTCATTAAACCATGAGTTTCCTGACTGCTTTAATCCATATATTGCTTTGTCTAATTTTAAAACTTTTCCTTCATAGCCTTTTTCTTCCCAACCTGGTGGTTGACACATATATATATCTTCTTCGAGTTTTCCATACAAGAAAGCGCACTTGACATCAAGATGCTTTGTCTTCCATCCAAATATGCAAGTCAATGCTAGCATGGCCCTTATTAATGAAAAGTTTACTACTGGTGAAAATGTTTCTCCATAGTCAATATTTTCCGTTTGTTGAAAACCTTTGGCAACTAGCCTTGCTCGGTACTTCTTTATTTGACCTTTTGTATCCTTCTTTGTAGCAAATACCCATCTACAGTTAATTATCTTTTGGTCTTGTGGTGGTTCCACGAGTTTCCATGTACTCCTTGATCTATGTGTTTCTATTTCTTCCTGCATAGCTTTTTCCCATTGATAGGATTGTTTTGATACTATTGCTTCATCGTAAGTTTCTGGTATATGCACTTCCATATAATTCAATTCTTTTGGCTTTCCGGTTCTTCCATAAGGATTTCTAACAATTTTCTTAGGTCTTCCTCGTCCTCTTTTTATTTTTTGTTGTTCTATATCTTTATTTAATTCAGTTACATCTTCTATATCTTCTTCAATAGGATTTTCCTCTTGTATTTCTCCTGTTTCTGATATTTCTTCTGTTTCTGATATTTCTTTCTCATTATTGCAAATTTGATCAAAGTCTTGTAATCCATAAAAGGTATTATCTTCATTAACTCCTTCTACTCCTAACTTGGTTTCATCAAATTTTACATGTTTTGTTTCTACAATTTCTCTTTTATTAGGATCCCATAATCGATATCCTTTTGTCCTTGTCGAATATCCTACCATGACACATTTTCGAGCTCTCAAATCCAATTTTCCTCTGGTTTCTTTTGGTATGTGTACATATGCTAAACATCCATATGTTTTTAGATGTCGTACACTAGGTTTATGACCTGTCCATATTTCTTCAGGAACTACTCCCTCAGTTAAAGGATGAGTCACTCTATTTTTGATATAAGCTGCGGTTACTATAGCTTCAGCCCAAAATTTAGGGGGTAATCTTGCTGCTTCCAGGGTAGATCTCATTAAATCCATAAGGGTTCGATTCATTCTTTCAGAAATTCCATTCATATTTGGTGAATATACATTCGTTCGCTCATGTTTTATTCCTTGTTGAGTGAACAATTCTTGCAATTCTTTATTACAATATTCCAATCCATTGTCTGTTCTTATCCTATTGATTCTTTGACCTGTAGAACATTCTGATCTCTTGATAAACAATTCAATGTATTTGGGTACTTCATTCTTTCTCTTCAGACAATATACTGTTGTTCTTCTTGAGTAGTCATCTGTTAATGTCAAAAAATATTCTGAACCTCCAATAGATTTGACTGGAAAAGGTCCACAAAGATCTGAGTGCACTAAGTCCAATATTCTTGATGATTGTCTCTTGTTTATTGATGAAGAGGGTGTTTTAGTTGACTTCGCTAGTTGACAACTTTGACACTTTTGTTTATCTATCTTAACTTCATCTAAACCAATTACTGCCTTGTTATTTTTCATTTCTTCTAATGTTTTCATATTTACATGACAAAATCGTTTGTGCCATATTTGGTTATTATCCACTTCACATGACGTTACTGTTTGACAGTTTCGTTGCTTGATTGGTCTTCCATTAATTATATAGAGTCCATTCTTTCTGTAAGCTATTGCCACAACCTTTTTGTATTTATTCTTGATTATCGCAGTTCCATTCGCAAAATGAACATTCTTCTTTTTTTCTTCTATTTGTGAGATAGAAATCAGGTTTCTTTTTACCTTTGGTACGTATAACACGTTATTCAAGGTAACATTTTGTATTCTATTTCCTATTTTCATTTTCATCTCTATTTCTCCAATTCCATCAGCATACAGTAGTCCACCTGCCGTCTTTATTTGTTCTTTATGACCGCTACGTAGGTTTCTAAATAATTTTTTTTCATGACATACATGATTAGTTGATCCACTATCTAAGATCCATCCATT
>JAHWFO010054516.1:0-10968 GCA_023313115.1 Rhysida immarginata
AAAATAAAAAAATTAAAAAATATCTCGATTTAAAAAATTTATTTTTTAATGCGTTAATTCCGATAAAATAATCTTAAGAAATAAACCCATGCACTTGAAAACTGAACGCGTTTTTGCTATATTGCATTATAAATATGCAATATTTTTTTTTTTATCAGTACTTAAAATTTCAAATTATATCTTCAACTTTAGAATATATTGATGAATAATATATTTGAGGCCTCAGTTTAACTAAAATATTTCGATTGTTTGCATGAAAGTGATGAAGGAAACGAGATCCTGACTTCCAATTTTGCACAAGTTTATGTTATACCGTCGCCCCAAAGTATTTATGACGTCAGTCCACGAAAATTTACGGAGATTACCGAAGCAAAATGTTACGGCGCTCCCTTGAAAAGTCCTCCTAAAATTAATAAAATAAAATAATAAATTAAGGAAATGGTTATTAATTACTATACAGATATTTTTTTTTCGTTGCCTTCTTTAATATGACACCATAAAATCAATAAGTCAAAATCCATGTCACTTGACCTTTAATGATGGAGAGTCTGGCAGAAACCTTGATAATTTTGTCAATCTTCACGCTTAACGTTTTCCGAACAGGGTGCGGTCACGCACTTATTTTCACCGTACTGCCCAACAGTTTACTGCCGAAGGAAGTGTTCAACTAAAAAAAACAAAAACAAAAAACAAAACTGTCGAGCAACAGTCACTGGTGAAAATAATGAAATTGCTATAATGAAATCTGCGATTCCGGATTGTCCCAAAATAGTGTTTCGGGAATTAAAGCGTCATAAATATCATCCTTATCAAGTGTCTTTGCACCAAGATCTTCATGGCGCTGATTTTCAAAATCGGGTAACATTTTGTCAGTGGTCACGTGAACACATAGAGGAAAATCCGAATTTCTTTCGGTCATCTTTTACTAATCATGGAGTAGTTAACCGACATAACATGCATTATTGGAGTGTTGAAAACCCAGAATGGCTACGTAAGCTGAAAATCAGCGCCCTTGGACTGTCAACGTGTAGTGTGGAATAATTGGCAACAAACTCATCGCCCCCTACATCATTGATGGTAATGTACTGAGATACTCCAGAAAAAGAGCTGCCAATATTACTTGAGGACGTAAGCCTGGAAGTGCCACAGAACATGTGGTTTCAACATGATGGTTGTCCAGCACATTATTCGGTAGTAGCACGTGAAGTACTTAATCGTGATTTTAATGGTCACTGGATTGGTAGAAATGGTCTGATAAATTGGCCTGCCAGATCACTTCTGTGGGTTTACCTCATAGATAAAGTTTATAAACAACTAGTGAGCCCACAACTAGTGAGAATATGATTGAGCGAAGCGAATCAGGAATGCTTGTGCAACAATTGAAGCAGACACACTTTTCGATTGTGTACAATCATTTGAAATGCAGATCAGCAAATGCATTTACGTTGTAGAACATCATTTTGAACACTTGATTTATTGAAAGATGAGAGCCGAGGGGGCTCATGTAAATCAAGACCCCCGAAGGGAACAGAAACCTAATATGTTCCTAGTTTACGCTAAAAGTAGTTTGTTACAGGTAAAAAATTTTCATATTTCGAAATTTGCAAGATAAACTAATTTATTGAACAAAATTTTCAAGTGTTTACGATATATAATGATATTTTTATTGCAACGGATTGCAGAATCGACTGTATTGGTTCTTATTTGGAAAAAATCAGAAAAATTAAATTTTCTCGATCACAGCACAATTTATCATAATGGAAAAAAAATTTTAAGACAAATCCTACATAGTTTTAAACGTAAGATCCCAATCTGCAATAAAAATGGGAGTTTCTATTTAAGATTTCAAAGTTACCACCTGCCTCCCCTCACAAGGGGAAGAGGGGGGGATAATTTTTTGGTTAATGAATTTCCCCCGCGACATTCGGACATTACAGACATATTTTTCGTAGGAAGTGTTTTTTTCGAGATATTCGAAAATTCCAGGTTATGACTCACGCTGTATATAAAATGAAACCCATTAAATTTGCAGTGGATAATCTTTAACCAATGCGACAATGATTGAGCATACAGTAAGTGACTCTATTCTCCTGCTTACACAAACGAACGGGACAGCAAGTATGCTTGCATCATTCAAAGTAAATCTATATTAAAAATTAGTTAAAGCATCGTTATCCAACGATATAAAAGGGTTTTAGCACCAAACTGTTACGAGCAGTAGCGGCTCGTGGCTATAATAAGTGGAGGGGCAGAAATACAAAATTTCAGATTCTTAACATCGTAACAGGTTTATTTGTATTTGGAGCCTCACAGCCCCTGCCGAGGTCTCAGAGGACTATATCGATTTTAGTGTGTAATAGCTAAAATTTCAAGCAACACATCTATCCATATATATAAAGAAGGATGTTTGTGGGTGGGTTTGTGGGTTTGTTTGCTTCTTTTACAAATCTACAGTTTTATTCCGACCTTGATGAAAATTTGCATACTTGACCTTCAAAGTATCAGGAAGTTCACTGTCTACCTCAGATTTCGAAAAAATAATTATTGATTAAAAAAAATCTATATTCATGATTATGGCAAGGCATATTAATGAGAAATATCTTATGACCAACAATGCAAGGCAAAGTTTGTGCAACAATGCTTATGAACAATAGTATCAACACGCAATTCACAAACACTCTGCACGGACCAACAATATATATCTCACGACCAACAATGCATGGAAACTTTGTGTAACAATAGTTATCAACAATGGTATCAACACGCAATTCACAAACACTCTGCACGGACCAAAAATATATATCTCATGACCAACACTGCAAGGCAGTTTGTGCAATATACAAGGTAGATAAGTTTCAAGCCTCTAGGTCAATCCTTTCAAAAGTTATGGAATCAAAACATTACGAGCAGCAGAGGGAGGATTCGAACAGAGTTGTTTAAATTCTAACGTCAAACGGTCAAACTGTGACGTCACAAATTCCTCAAACGCACTTAAAACTCCATAGACTTGAAAGGAAGTCAGTTGGAGAACCGCAAAAAACACCTGGTTTGGTCCACCCTAGAGGATTCGCTTTATTTTTCGCTCCGTCCTCTGTATAGGGGCTACGTGTGTAGAAAATTTCAAGCTTACAGGTCAATCCTTTCATAAGTTTTGGCGTGTGACATACATGTTACAGACATCTGTACCGTCGCTAATAGGGTTTATGGTGCTAAAACCCTTAAAACGAATTCCACTCGTTCCATTGAGTTTCTTGCTGTGTGAGTTTTAGCTCCGTCCCGTTGATAATAACTTTGTTTGCATTCAGTATTGTATAAGTGCTCTAAAATTGTTCGAATGTGTTGCAATAACATTCCGCGTTAGCAGTGATGCAATGAGTTTCCAAGAATATGTGCCTTTGTGTTCAAAGAATGGAGGCCTCTTTGAACATTTAGTATAGGCTCAATCAGTATCACGTTGATTAAAGAATCGCCACTGCAAATTTGACATCGGTATGGTTGATGATTTTGTTTGGGTGAACTGACCTTTAGATCACCCTTTATAATATGGCTTCTGCTAAGTTCATCTAGGAAAAAATGGCTCGGAAGAGAAACCCTCCCAGCTGACCATTTGCCACAGCTTGACAGACTAGTCAAATGACTAGTCAAGAAAATCCATCTACTGCTCATGGATTAACTATTACTTATGTCATCCCCCCCTTATTCCCAAACATCGATCATCGGCATTAAGATAAAACAGAACTCGTCTCTGAACGAGATAGTTCATTTTACGTTGTCATTGGTCCATGGTGAAAGATAGTCTTTGCAGCTGCTTAAGTGAATGCTGACCCCCTTAATGTTAAACGCACATATCCCAGTATATATGGTCATATGCCTTCCACTGTCGATTTTGGGATCGCTACAGCTTGGTGTCGTGTTTAGGACTATTACACATTGCCGTATCGCCGATTATTAGCTTTCTGCTATTCCTGTGTTTCCACTGCGATACAACGAAGACATATCTGGTGAAGGTGTCGTTTGATGATATAGTTCTCAATGGCGTCGCAATGGGACATTTTTACGCCTTAAACGTGCTATTGAAACAAAGTGTTTTTCATGTATAATGACCAATAAAAAGTTAGCTACAATGACTGTTAATTTTGTTTATATTTGTAACACGTTAAATGCTTACTAACTCGATAATTTAAATGTCTAGACGTATCCTCCAATAATATAGGCCATGCTTTCACTCGATAATGCTTCGACCATGTTGTATTTTTTTGTGTCGAACAGTATATTTAAAATAGGCAAGTTTAAAATATTACTAATTAAATGAAAATTAATCGTATTTAAATAACGACTTTTTTATATGCAGTTCCTGATGGAGAATTTTCCAGAAATTTTTCTGACCTGTGTAAAGAACAAGGATTTGGAGGCCTCTTATCCATAAAGTTGTGGCCGCCACGATTAGCTCCATCGTCAACGAGCATTTCAGCATTCCCGGAAACTAGGATTCAGGAATTATCAGGTAATGGCAACACATCCTCATATTGCATATTTTAATTCTTTTCGGTAAAACCGCGTCCTTTCATTTTGTCAAAAAGCTTGTTCTAAATGCACAGGTTGGGCATAAATGGACATAAATTATTGGTATCATAAGAAACGTACATACGTTATAAATAGCTATCTCTATGTGGTTTGCAACAATGAAAACAGAAATTCTCAACACTTTTATACCAATCATCAGAGGCAGCACGAAGCGGTAAGCAAAGTGGGGGTTCAAGGGGACGCATTGTAGGATGGGGCGCCAACTAAGGTTGAAAGGGTGAATATTTAGAGGTTTCCATAGGAGAACTGAAGAAGCTAGGGCCGCCTCTGCCAATCATAGTGAAGTCATCAAGAATGAGTCCACCTCGATATGAGCTCCTTTGTAGCCCGTAAAATATCTAGGTGGTACTAAATCTCTTCCTCCTGGGTGACGAGTGATATGGTTTGGACGCAGTTCAGACAAGCCGTTTACTTTCTTGTTATACACCTCATCCTTAGCATACTCCCACAAATAAAAAATCGTGGGGTGTTTTTTGTCGGTTGATCGTGGTGGCCAAGAGATCGAGAGTCTGGAAAATGGTGATCGAGAGTCTCCCGAACGAAAGTCCTGTTGGAAAAACACTCTTAGCTGGTATGCTTCCTTGACTGATAATGTGTAATTTTCCACCATGCCCAGTTAATTTGTGCAGTTCACTGTTCCAGCGAAGAAGAACGGTTCTATCACCCATGTTCACGATAGTGCACACCACACTTTCAATTTCTCGCTATTCCGCTTACATTAGCCACGTTCAAACGATCCCCATATTTTGAAATTGTGTCTATTAATTTCTCCAGACACTCAGAATGTCTCCTCATCACTAAAAATAGTCTTGGAAAAGAAAGCATTTTCATAGCAAACGCAAAATGTCGTGTCTTGACTTTTTTTCCAGTTCATGAATAAATATGAATTTTATAGGATTACAGCTTCAAACGTGTTTACAATACCTTACAGAAAATTCCTCTTGGATTGCCTTGGGAGTTAAAAAAAAATGGCTCGGCTCTTGTTGCAGTCGTTTAAGTAAACACAAACCTTATCTAGTGTGATCACGTATTTACACTTTTCATCAGCCAGTTCTCGTTCATAGACTTTACGGCAGTTTGTCCTTGGCGCGGCAGCAACATATGAACGTGGCTCTTGTGTCGCTTCACCATTTGTAAATCACGGTTGATAATTTATTTACCGTAAACACAGATGTCCCTACCTTCTCACCAATAGTTTGTTGTGTTGATGGGTTATATCCGGTAACGAGAGCCCGAAGTTTTTGGAGGAGGTTAGGAGTACGGCTAGTGGATGGTCTTGTATTGGCCTGATTTTTATCTCTAGGAATGGAGCCGCTTCTGGTTTTGCCAATGTTATTTAATATGACAGAACTAGCAGAGGACCCGCCGTTGGCTGGGATAATTACACTTGTAGGTATGCAGAACAATCTCAAGAAGTTAAATTTAAACTTCAAATTGGTTAAATAACTGACTAATTAATAAACCACAGACCGAAGGGACTATCCATGCTTAGGAAAGTCCGAAAAACAGGAGTTCTAGGTGATATACTGGGACTTTATTTAAACTCTTCTTAACCTGCCTCAGGTTAAAATGATATTCATATTCACCACCGGGGAACATCACCTGATAATTAGTTTCTCTTGCCCTTATACCCTCTTGCTCTAATTGAAATCCCCGTTGTTCAGAAGTTTTCAGTGCCCTTATAACTTTTTCTCTTTTAGCTGCAGAGTTTCTGTGACCAGTACTCGTTCTTTCTCTTTCCTTTCCAGGCATAAATTTTTGCCAGTCGTCTGAAAGTTTGATAGTGAACTCAAGGGAGACAAGTGTGACTTCTTTTCCTCCTCAATAGATGCTGCTTTATTTATGCCCTGTCACTGCATCATCATTTTATGCTAATTAATAATAATTATTGGAAACGAACGTTCAATCATCGCATTATCAGCAACTCAGTTTCCAAAATATTCACATTCACACAGAATATAGTCAAAATATATTTTTCTGAAATGTTTGGATCTGACGTGCTACCAAATAAGCTAGGTAATAAACCCGGCATGGCTCGGACTTTTTTTTGGATTAATACAGTAAAAATTCCTAATGAAAATTCGAAAATTTTTTTTTAAAGGTTCATAATGGATGGAACTCTCCAAGGATGCCATTGCTAGTCTAAGTAATTTCTTACTCACGTAATCTCACTTTAGATGTACACTTGATATTGTTGCAATTCCCACTCTTTTTTCGATGTCTTGAAACAATACTTGGCCATTCTAGCGGTCGCCGATTCTTCTATTTACTTGCTTACCAGTTGCTCAATATAACACGAAGCTAAAAGAGTGCTTCCTCTATCGTCTTTCCACTCTTTCTAAATAGTTTGCTAACTCTCTATTAGCTCCAGTTACTAATGATTTTTTAAGATTTTCAAGAAATTGTTAAGTACTAAGAACTCTCTTTTCAAAGAAAAGCCTGAATAACAGGAATTCTATGCATTATTACAAATTGAAATTTATCTATATTGATCAAACTTTGTCTTTCATTGTTGGTCATGAGATATACACTACTGTTTATAAAAATCGCAACACCCTGATGGAATAGCCCAATCTGCATTAAATTTGGAGCATTTGCATATCATGGGTCAGAAAAGAAACCATTAGATTTTCAGGTCAATACAATGCGTTTTATTGTCACATTAATATCGGGTGAAACCACCGTGGGATGCAATTACAGCCTCTAAACGTCGTGGCATTGAGTCAAACAAGCTCTGAATAAGGGCCTGGGGAATGTCCTGCCATGCTCTGTCTACACGGGTATACAGTTCATCCACAGTTGCTGCTGCAGGAGTCTGACGAGCCAATCGATGAGCAACCCTGTCCCACATATGTTCGATTGGGGACATGTCTGGTGAACGAGCAGGCCAGGGGAACAAGGGCGTCTGATGTGCTTGGAAAAAGGCGAGGACATTTCTGGCCACATGCGGTCGCGCATTGTCCTGTTGGAATACAGCGCCTGGAAGGTTCTGCAGGAAGGGGATGACCTCGGATTGCACAACTTCCCTGATGTACCGGTCACTGTTCAGATTGCCATGGATTCTGATCAGACGGGAACGGCCATGGTAACTGATTGCACCCCACACCATCACCCCTGGCGTTTGTCCTGAATGACGCTGCAGGATGCATTCTGGAAGGTCGCGCTCGCCACGATGTCTTCTGACTCGTATCCTGCCGTCATGGTGCTGCAAGTTAAACCTTGACTCATCCGAAAACACAACTTGTTGCCATTCAGCTTGCCACTGTTGGTGTTGATGGGCCCATTGCAACCTGAGGCGCCGGTGGTTTTGAGTCAGAGGAATCCGCAACAATGGTACTCGTGTCATCAATCCTTTGGAAATCAAACGGCGTCGTACGGTGCTAGCAGACATTGTCCTGCCTACTGTAGCACCCCACTGTTGTGCTAACACTGTGGAAGTGGCTGTACGATCTGCTACACACATGCGATAGAGGTGTCTATCATCTCGCGGTGTCGTCGTGCTGGGTCTTCCTGAGCCTGGTCTTCGGTGTGCCCTGTTCTCTTCGCTCCACTGCCTCCATGCACGCATAATTGTCATTGCATTACATCCTACACGAGCAGCAATGTCACGATACGACCATCCCGCTTCACGCAGACCAATTATGCGTACTCTTTCAAAGTCTGTCAGCTGTTGATATGGTACCCTTCGTCGTCGTCGAGGCATGGTGTTCTTTCAAGCAATTACTCTGAAAATCTAATCATTTATACTCTGACCCATTGTATGCAAATATTGCAAATTGCATATGGATTAGACCATTCCATCAGGGTGTTGCGATTTTTATAAACAGTAGTGTATATTGTTGATCCGTGCAGCGTGCTTGTGAATTGCGTGTTGATACCATTGTTGATACCTTTGACATTCCTCATGGTTTGAAGGTATGATAATCAATATTCATGATTATGCCAGGGCATAATAATGAGAAATATCTCATGACTAACAATGCAAGGTAAAGTTGTGCAACAGTAATTATCAATAACTAGCAGAGGTACCCGCCGTTGCCCGGGATAATTACAATCAAGACAACACAGAGCAAAGGGAGTAAACGTTGAACGAAGAAAACGAAAAACAGGAATTCTAGGTGATATACCTGGACCAGATACTTTGGACTTAAGTTTTTCTTGCTCTTGACGTAGAAGCTCTTAGTCTATTCGAAGCTTTCTCTGTTTTAGTTGCAGAGTTTCTCTGACTAATACTCGTTCTTTCTCTTTCCTTTTCAGGCAAATAAATTTTTACAAGTCGTCTGGACGATTGATAGGGAGGTCAGAAGAGTAACGGATGACTACTTTACCACTTCAATAGAAGCTGCCTTATTATTTTCTGTCATTGCATCTTCATTTTATGCTCATTATCAATAATTCCTGGAAACGAATGTTCAATCATCACATTATCAACATCTCAGTTTCTAAAGTATACACATTCTCACAGAATATAGTCAAATTGTATTTTTATGAAATGTTTGGATCTGATGTGCTACCAAATAAGCTCGGTGATAACCCCGGGCGTGGCTCGGACTATTTTTATGATTAAATTTGGCAATATCTTCAAAACATATATTAGAAAACGCTTAGAATTAATGCAGTAAAAATTTATAATGAAAATTTGAAAAAAAATTTTTTAATGGGCTCACAATGGGTGGACCTCTCTAAGGATGCCACTGCTTGTCTAAATAATTTCTTAGTCACGTAATCTTACTTTAGATGTACATTTGATGTTCTTGCAATTCCTACCCTTCTCTAGATGTCTTGAAACAAAAGTTGGCCATTCCTATCCTTGTGTAGTTCAGCGGTTGCTGATTCTTCTATTTACTTGGTTTTCATTTGCTCAGTACAGCACGGAGCTGAAGGAGTGCTTCCTCTGTCGTCTTTCCACTCTTTCTCAGTAGTCTGCTAACTCTCTATTATCTCCATTAACTAGTCATTTTTAAAGATTTTCAAGAAATTGTTAGGTACTAAGAACTCTCTTTACTAAGAAAAACCTGAATAACATGAATTTTATGCAGGACTTGTTGGGGAAAATCACTGGATACTTTAGACCCAAGTTTTTCTTGCCCTTGACATAGGAGCTCTTATACCGTGTTGCTCTATTCGAAACTCCCGTTGTTCAGATGTTTCAAACGCCCGTATAGCTTTTTCTGTTTTAGTTGCAGAGTTTCTCTGACCAATACTCGTTTCTTTCCTTTCCAAGACTGCCATTGCTTGTCTAAATAATTTTTTACTCACGTAACCTTACTTTAGATGTACACATGACGTTGTTGCAATTTCCTTTCTTCTTTCGATGTCTTGAAGCAAAAAATGGCCATTCATCACTTTGTGTAGTCTAGCGGTCGCCGATTCTTCTATTTTCTTGCTTACCATTTGCTCAACACAGCACGGAGCCAAAAGAGTGCTTCCTCTATCGTCTTTCACTCTTTCTCAATAGTCTGCTAACTCATTATCTCCAGTTACTGATCTTTTTTAAAGATTTTCAAGAAATTGTTAAGTACTAAGAATTCTCTTTTCTAAGAAAATCCTGAATAGCAGGAATTCTCTGCATTAAATTCTACATTGCATAAACTTTGTCTTGCATTGTTTGTCATGAGACATATGTTGATCTTTGCATAGTGTTGGTGCATTGCGTGTTGACACCATTGTTGATACCTAGCGTTGCACAAACTTATATTTTCATTGTTAGTTATGATATATATATTGTTGGTCCGTGCAGAGTGTTTGTGAATTGCGTGTTGATACCATCGTTTATATTTATTATTGATTCAAGGAGTAATTTAAATTTAAATTTAAAATGAATTTAGTCTCCTTATAATGGGGAAAATTGTGAAATAATAAAAACAAAATTAAAATTAAAGTCACCAATCTTGAAGAAACTTGGGAGATGAAAAAAATCAAGGATTTAGTCTATTGAAGATGATAGAAATAAAACCAGTCTATAGAGGATGTAGATGAAGTTCTTGTGCAGATAATGTTGATAGGGGAAAACGATAATCTTGAAGTACAGATGAAATTTTGAAGGGTTGATCCAAATTTTTGGGATAAATTTCAAATAAAAACGTTTTCGAGAATTTTTTTCTCATCATCAGTTGATTAAATATTTGAATGTTGAAAACAGTTTAAATAAGAATGTAACAATTGATATAAAGGTGATGAAGCTAAGTTGATTGTAATTGTTGGTTATGATTGTTGGCTATTGTATATTAGGATGATTGTTGTTAAAAAGTAGTGTCCATTTATTGTTTATTTCTATTTGATGGTTTGGCTAAATTTTTGTTGTTAGTAATGATATTTATTGTTTCTTTAATTAATCTTTTTTATAATTTTCTTCTTTTCCAATGATTTTTGTGTTATTCCAAT
>JAHWFO010054523.1:1566-20861 GCA_023313115.1 Rhysida immarginata
TAAACAATAAAGTCATTATTAATCACTTTCAAAATTCACTTCACTACCAACAATCAGAATGGTTTTTAACTACAAACAATCAACTGTGATCATCTTAAAGTCCTTTTACTTTTCATTTTATTTAGACAACAAAATTTAAAAAAATAGCTAGGTGATCGCGGGAGAGGATGCAACAATATACATGTATTTTCTGCATGTGTTTGTGACTCTGAATGTCAGCATTTTTCGAAAAGAAAATGTTTAAATCTCGACACCAAAATTAAGATCATAAAGGAAGAAGTAAAAAGGGACATATTGTTTTTGGTTATTAAAAAACATTGAAAAGCATGCAATTCTGTGTTTTTTCTTTGACTGATATAAAGAAATTCCACTTTAAATTCAAATACAATTGCTATATCCACTACGTTTATATAGAAATACGGTTATATCGAATAAAATTGATGACATTTAAAAATTATAGGAAGAAAGTGGATGGTCATTTCCCAATTTCTTCTTCTAATGAGTATCCACGGTTTTAGTTACTGTACTTTCTGATTATTTAAAAATTTGTTGTAATACGGGGTTAGACTGTATTACCATTTCAATTTACAAGGAGATATCAAAAAGTAATGCCATTACCGTAGTTTTTGGGGTATAATACGCGTATTATGCGTAAAAAAAATTTAGAAAAATCATTACTGCGTATTATGGACAATGCGTATAATAGGCCGATAATAAAACCTGGAGAAGAAGGTGGGCGGCCGCCCCAGCAAAAGAGCTTGGAGCTGACAAACTTCTATACTACCTTTGGTTTTTATTATACAATATTATACACTAAATACAATATATATTATATTTATTCACTTTATATTCCACATATAAATATACTTCATGTTTATTCATTGCAAAAGCTAATGGCAAAAGCGAACTCAGTGGCTCTCTTCCGTTTTCCGTTCATAAAACCAGGGATACCAGGCAGTGTTGGGAACTAGGGATTTAACCCTAGATCTAGGGTATTTAGTTACAAACTAGGGATTTAGGGTAACGGTTGTAATTTGTAGGGTAATTTTCCATTTCTAGGGAGATTCTAGGGAGTTCGCGTTTAATCACGTTGGTACCTTCTATATTTATTGACAGAAGGTACACTCTGAACCACTTTTGTCACACGATTTCTTCACAATAGGAGGCTTATAAGGGCGGATTAGATAAAGCTCTAGATACACATAAAGTTCTATAGGGGTGGATTAGATAAAGCTGTATATATAGAGCTTTAGGATTAGAGGCTAATGAACATCGAATAACACCTTCTGTATCTCGGGCTAAACATCTGCATGTGGTCGCTGTCGCTCGGCAGGTCGAGCTACAATCATGACATTTACTCTATTTAGTTTTATTTCATTTTTGATTTTTAATATTAACATTTAATCATTTCAAATAAGACCGCTTCTAGAGGGCGCCAAAATCTGGATGGTGGATAGAAGTTTAGGTGCAAATGGGGAACCCTTTGAATTTTTATTACAGGATTATCTAGGGTAATCTAGGGTATTTCTCACCAGGTGTCTAGGGTAAAAATATTAAGCATGGTTCCCAATACTGATACCAGGTTTTCTCAGCAACCTTTAAGATGGTTGCCAATCTGAGATGTGTTAGCCAGCCTGTGTTTTAGTGACTGTCATTCTGTGTGAGCTCTGTAATAATAAAGTTCAACAGTAAGGCAAATTACTTTGCCATTAACTAGAGCCGACACAATAATAAATGCAATACATTATTGCAACCAGTCTTGATGATATCAATCAAAGAAGTTAGGGGACGCTATTCCGTAGTTTTACGACTGTTTGCTACTATAATCGATCTTCATAAAGATGTGGGGACAAAACGTTTGAATTATCTATCAAATGGATATCTATCAATCATTCATTTGCATGACAGAGATTACAGGAAAATACAATTTGAATGCTTTTGTGAAAGCAGGAATTACCTCTCCTGAGGATGATTCAATCACGAGAATAGAAGACTGGGAAGAAGAAGAAACGGTAATTAGGCCTAACAAAGAACTCAGACACGGACGATTCCGATTTTGAAAGAAATTAAATACATTTGTTTCAGATAAAATGTAAGTTTAACTGTAACGAATAAATTCTTTTATATGATCATTTATTTTGAAAATTTAATTTCCTCATTTTATGGAAATACATAAAGTCTAAAGCCTTTAAAAATAAGACGACCATAATGCACTGCGCGTTTGAACAAATATGGCGGAGCACTCCCTGATGTTGAATCGCTATCTTAGGTACATAAAATGCATATTATGGACTGGGAATTTTTCTAAAAATACGAAAAAACAGGGGTGCGTATTATCGGCGAGGGCGTATTATACCCCAGAAATTACGGTAATTTATTTTCAAAGAAAATTACAAAACTTACAGGTAAACAACTAAGTGCAGCTGACACCATATTCTTTATCTATTTTTCCATATAAGCACCTTGACAATTTAGGCATTTATCTCTATGCTGCACCAATTTCAGAATACCCCGGTCATAGAACTCCATTGCCGGTATTCACGGCAGATTTGAGTTCCTCGTCAGTCTCAAACCTCTTGCCACCCAGAAATTTGTTCATGGGATCGTTTTCTCTTTCTGGTCGCTTATCCTAAATAGCACGCCGCAGTTTAGTCAACACTTCGAAATAGGTAGTGGTGTTAACGGTTATCCATGCGGCAGGAACTCTGCAAGTAGGATGCCTTGCATATCCCAAAAAACTGTAAACATAATCTTCTGAACTGAAGGAGAAATTTTGAATATTTTTCGAACTGGAGAATGTGGACGTTTCCACACTATGCTTGCAGTTTTAATCTCAGGTGTGAAGTACAAGTTCCAGGACTTATCTCTTGTGACAATGCAATTCAGAAACGCATTTTCCTCCTCGTTGGACCGCTGCAGATGTTGCAGATTGCATGCCATTTTGTTACTAGTCTGTTCTGAAATCAGACTTTTAGAAATCCAACATGAGCAGACTTTGCGGTATCCAAGCTTCTCATGCACCATATCCTATACAGATCTATAGGATATGTGAAACCCCTTCACTCACTTCTTTCAAGGAAATGCAATGGTTTTCTCTGATTGTGTTGTTAATGTCCTCGATAATGGCTGGTGTTGGCGCTGATTCAGGCCGCCCAGAACGCTGTTTATCGGCAAGGCTACAGTATTTATTCTACTATAATGTGCATCTTGTATAATGCGATTCCATTTTCAGAGCCCAAATAACCAGTAAAATTTTTATCTTCTTGTATAATGCAGTCCCCAATTTTGACATGTTACAAGAAATAAGATTTGCAAGAATATACAGAATAAAAAATCTAAATTGTCTAGAAATCTTATGTGGATAATAACGTTGTGGAAAAAGAGTTTTATTTTATTCTCAAGTTAATCAATAAAAAATCTCTTTATTTCTTACAATTTTAAATGTGTACAATTTTATTATTTATTTCATGCCTTTTAAATGGGTATTAAACATGATTGGAAAAAATGCAGTCGGACAAAATGCAACTATGTGTTTTGAAGTGTGCATTTAGTAAAGGGTTTTGGTCTCATGGTCTTGTTTTATTAAAAAAAAAATCATTAAACATTAATGAGGCAGATCTACATTTAAACAAATTTCATTTACAATTTTATTTAGCATGAGTTAATTTTACAACAAAAAAATAATATAAATAGGCATGGACGGAAGTTCATGAGGACTTCATCAGATTGAGGCAGTTTTGAAGTTGCCATCTTTGTGAAAAGTTATTTTCGTATTAGCTTTTGGCGACGGAAAATTCAAATGAAAAGTGAATTAATGTAATGTATAATAAACTGTACATTGTATATACTATACACTTAATAGAGAAATAAATGGACGTCTAGAGTGATACGGATACTTAAGCGTTTATTGCCGACGCGTTTCGATTTTATGAGCATTGACAAAAGTAACAAATGTGAAATACAAAATCATCAGTACATATAGTTAAAAACAGTGATAGGACCACCGATTGGAAAAGGACCACTGATTGGTGGTTTACAATTCTGCAATTGGAGGACATTTTTGTATAATTAATGTACTGTGATGTGCATTATACACTAGTTTCATTTGAACTTCATCAACCTAACCCCCCCTCCCCCAATCACCAGTCTTTGCAGCACTAATATTATACTCTTGAATAATACGGTCCCACAAATTTAGCTGCTTTTTTAGGCCAAAATTTTTTGCATTATAGTGGGATAAATATGGTGACTCTTTCGAAATACTTGCCCGCTGATGTTGTCTCTCTGCTAAAGTGCCTGTTGGCTCAGCTGTTTCACCCACAAACGCCGACTTCTCCTCCGCCTTCCCGCTTTGAGTGCACTCTGTCTGTATGAGCGTGAGTCTCAAGAACGTACGTTTCACTTTCGCGCTTTTTTTAAAACACCATTAAGATTTCAAGTGAATCTTTCCCATCTGTCTTTGCTATCGTTCTCTTTCAAATGAATGCCATGTGGGCTACCTTGAAACAGTTTTCGTTCTAGTTTTCTTTTTAGAACTTTCCCGCCTAATGCTCGATGCTTCATTGCCATAGCAACACGTCATCGGCCTTTACTTGTTTCACCCCCACCCCCCTCCCTTTAATGAAGGCAGAGGAGAAATAAAAAATGGAGCGCAATCGTTTTAAGATTCTAGAGACAAAGCAAAGCGAAATTGTAAATAATAATTAATAAAGTTTGATCATTGACACAAAGGTTCAAATAAAAGAGAAAATAACAGAGGAACTTACTGTCATTTCTTTAGTGAATGGGGGAATAAAAATTAAGAATTAAGGAGATAAAAAGAATCTTTATGTCACATCAACTTTTACACAGCAGTTATATTTCCTCCGTTAAAAAATAAATGATGTTATTTTCTGATATCCCCTCGTACTATCGTGTGTGATCTGTTCTCTACTGCTATCGGCATGATCAATTACAAAATAAAATCACACAGGACCGTAGGTTAGATCTACTTCTGTATGATAATATGGCAACTCTCATTGCAAAATAAATTGTGTACTGTGTCAGAAGAAATATACATATAAGACTATCATGAGATAATACAGTGAATTTTATTGAAAGGCAAAAGAATCAAACTAAAAAGCTAAGAAACTTTTTAAAGAAACTATTAATTCTAAAGTTAAAACTTATATCTTTATATATAAAAATTGAGGTTCAGGGTGCGTCTGTAAATGTTTTAAAAACTTTTGAACCACTTATCTGTTTGAGCTCATTTCGCACCATATGTTCTTTAGGTTCAAGGTAAGGTTTACATGTCCCCAAAGGGGGTGGGGTAAATATAATATATTTTGGTTTGTGTTTGTTTGTTTCCTCAAGAGATGGTGCTAGGAAAATGCCATCAAAATTTCATCAAACAGACAGACCGAGCAATGCCGGGCATATCACCTAGTCTACTTATATAACTGCTATCACTGACTTATAATTACATTTATAGGTTCAATCTAACATGCAAGAGCAGTGGCTCAGAGTCACATAACACGCCTATTAATTGTCCCAGGAAGCCGATGCACACACAGATCAGTTTCTTTTGTTCCGTGCAGCCTTTTTAATGTCTCTCTCTCTACGATGTTAGCTGGGTTGAGGCTGGGATGGTGTAAAATCTTCGTTAAGGTAACTGCAATGTGCAATGCAATGCTCACTGCTGCGAGTACACCTCAGCAGACAATAGGTTACTTGTGTTCCATGGCTTCACAGCTGCATCACTGGAGCTGTTCATCCTTCATTTCGTGGCAGCCTGTTGGGTGGACCCACAAAACTCTCGGTCTCAGTGCCAGTGGATATGCTTTTCCACTCAACAGTTCCCTCTTCAGAGGAAATCATTAAATCCATTACCTATGAGCGAGTGAGTGCCTTCCCCTAGCCACTCAAAAAATCACATGATCACACAAGTAGTGAGAGCGATGATAGCACTACGAAGACAATGGGTGTGAAGTGAATTTGGCAATTAACTTTAAATTCATGCGGATGAAGCAGACGAGTCTGCTCTGGCATCTGGAGGTGTGCAAGTGGGAGGAGAAAATAAGTGGAAGGACTAACCTCCACTCACCAATTGATCTGGTCTGGCTAGGTAAAAAAAAACAAAACAACTTAGTACTAATTTTATTAATAAAAATTTACAATAATACTATATAGAGATACAAGGAAATGGATAATTAAGGTTAATAAAAAAACAAATGCTAAATTTGTTTTGTGGTGATATGTAATATCATCACATAATTCAACTGTGAGTTACAACCAGGCATGTCAATAAACTACGAGTGTGAGTCAAATGAAAACCGCAAAATTGAATTAAAATTCCAAATTTCGCCCCACAGAGTTGTAATTCTGCAAATCCGTTAAAAATGAGTTGTAGAAATATCCGGTAGGTGGCAGGAAAGAAGAGACAAGCAAACAACGTCACAACAGCGGTTTAAAGATGGCCGCCCCACTTCAAACATGCACTAAAGAAGAACAGCTTTCAGTTATCCGATTTTTGAGTAGTGAAGGTGTGAACCTATTGAAATGATGTGGCGGGCTGAACCATGACTAATGTCTAACAATTCCTCAATTTCATCAATCGTTACTCGGCAATTTTCCAACACTAAGGCTTCAACTGTTGCAATATTCTCTGGTGTCACAACTCATTATGAAGGAGTTTTAATTCAACATCAGATAACTGACATCAGAGTACTTATGTGAAGGAGTCTCCTGTCTGTGCCACACAGTTCACCTTTGACTTTGAATTTAATGATCAATTTCTAAAGTCAGCCCAATGTGCTTTGCAGATCTCAGTAAATGTGTTTTGGAAGAAAAACCCTGATATTTGCAGTAAAATTGAGGGAGCAGATGACATGTTCATAGCTCTGCTTGACACTATATAATTGTCATGAGGTGGATTAGATACACTCTTGTTGAATTCTCTGTTGATCTTGTTCAATTGATCATTCTTCTTTAGTCACTGCTTGGAAGTAGTGGCAGTCATTTGCTTACTTTACATAAAGTGTCTGTGTTCGTCTTTATTAACTTGAGGTACTGTATGTGGAGAAAATGCCAAGACTGATTCTGTGATAAGGATATTGGTTAGAACCTTTTCATAGTGTACAGTGTATTTAAAAAAAACAACAAAAAAAACCTTAATGAAGGATGGACACATTTGCAAAAACTCAAGACCTCATCAAGACATTTAGTTGGGAACAATAGGGAGTGCAAGTGACTACGTCATAGTTGACGTCATTTGCGCAATGAAGGGTCCGAAAGCCCTAGGAAATGGGATCGCTAGTTCCAAACATTGGAGCCAAGCAATATACATATTAGTTAAGTTGAAAATGGGTGATCAGTAAAAGTGATATCGTTTAAATTATTATGTGAATTTGTATAATTTATAATAATATTAAGACATTTAATACCATTATATTATTCATAAATCAGTGTGTTTTAATATTTTATTCTTAAAATTAAATTGGCAGCTTTATATTATTTGATTTTTAAAATTAAATTACCAAATATTTAATACACTGCTTTGCAATGAAATTGCCCCACCCACAAGGAGTTATCCGAATGAGCCAAAAGTAGGTACATGTAGAAAGATTTCCTGTTGGCAGTTTATGCCCCGTATGAAAAGCAATGGCTATCTGATGTGGCAATATGCTATTGTCATGGGCTTTCTGAAAACCATGGCAATATTCTCTTCCACTTTTTTCACAAGCAACTTCAATATTGACCCACGATCATTGTTCCACTCTTGATTTAAAGAAATGGCATTCAAACACAAACTAGTTTTCTTTGCTGAAGAAGCATTAGTAAATAATATGTTTTATTTATTTTTGATAGTCAACGTAATAATAAAAATAAATTTATGTACATTTTAATAGGAACATGACTGAACCTATACTGTGCTCGAAGTATTTAGCTGTCGTTATGTTGCTGTCTTTCACAGCAGGGCTTGTTATTCATGGTCAACAAATGGAAGCAACCTCGCGATTGGATTTTCTCTGGAAGGTTCAGGTTAGAATTTATTATCACCATCCAGTTTCCATAAACTATTAGAAGATATGTTGTCTTTTTAGAGTATGTTTTACAGCATTAATGCAAAAAAGAAGATAGTTTATGCAAAGGTAGTGAATTATTGCAGTGTTATTATTTTGTTGATCCTATAGAATTCTGTGAAACATGTTAACAAAAAGTTCACCCATTTAGTCTCTTTATTTTATGTTATATACAGAGTGATTATAAAGTCATTATACATTTTGGTGAAAACTCAGTTTTATTGCAGCAATTGCAGTTTGCATCAACCAGATTTCATACCAGGATACATTCTTAGTAAATTTCAATGTGTCCCCCTTGCACATCCCGGCATAGCTCCCAGCATTCCACCGTGGCCCGGAAAACATTGCAGTGTGATGTCCTCCACCGTGGCTGTAATCCGTTGTTTCAGCTGTGCAGTGGTGCGTAATCCTTTGTTTCAGCCGTGGCTGTAATCCGTTGTTTAATCCTGACCTGGTACACCTTGGACTTGATAAAACCCCACGCAAAGAAATCCATGGAGGTCAAATCTGAGGACTGTGGAGCCCACAGTCTTGGCGAGCCCTGACCAATCCATCTGCCTGGGAATGCGTGATTCAGTTAGTCCCGAATGATGTTGGCCAAATGGGATAGTACCCCATCCTGTTGGAACATAACTGTATCCTAAATCCTTCATCTCGCAATTGTGGCTCCAGGAATTGCTCCAACATGTCGAGGTACACAGTACCATTGATAGTCCCCTCGGCAAACATGAAGGGCCCATAGACCTTTGACTGTGTAACTCCCATCCACACATTCACTTAAGGTGTGTTTGGGTGTGCAAATAAATGAAATTCGTTAATGATTTCACCAAAATGTATAGTGACTTTATAATCACCCTGTACTATCTAAAGTATGGTGATCTTAGTCTTGACATTCTATTTTACATATATACTGTCTCTTAACATGCTTGTACTTTCTTGGGCCAAATGTGATCCCTCTATGAGAATTAACACAGTTTAAAGTAACCACTTTAATTTAAAACAGGGTTACTTAAAGATCAAGTGACACAGAATTTTTACTTGTTGATTTTATTTTACTTGACATTAGGTGCAGGATGCCTTAATATATTTTAGGCAGTATTTTGTTTTCCTAAAATTAGAGGTTAATTATATAAAAATTGGGTTTTGAATGCCAAGTTTTAAAGGCTGTAGAACATCAACCACAGATGGCTGATAATTCATGCTGCATGTAGCCTCAACGTCGTAGTACTATGCATAATGCCTACCATGTGATCTAGTCTGTTCTAGTGTAGATAAATCCAACAACTAAGCCCTCTTAAAATAATTACAAACCTACTGTTAATAACTATATGATCGATGACATCCAGACCAAAGATTGAAGACATCTTAAATAAAGTGAGGGGGACAGGCCTAATGTGAATAACCCATACTAGGCCTTATTCAATGTATCTGAGCTGTTCATGGTGCAGCTAATTTTCTAATTATTTGCCACTGATGAATGGAAACAGGTCATAGGTCTATATAATGTGGTTAACTCTTAAGAAGTTGTCATCGTTTTTGCCACCGATTTTGAAAAAAATAAAAGCTCTTGCAACTACTTTGGAGCAACTGAAGAGCCTTGGGCTATGACTGAACAAGTCCAAATGCATCTTTGCAACTTCATCCATAGAATGTCTAACAAGGAGACTCCAAATCGGTGAGAAAATTGGAAAATCGGAAATATGAGGGGGAAAAAAATACGAAGAGAAAAAATAAATTTTCACAGACGGGATTAGAACCTGTACCTGCAAATTAGAATTCAAGTGTTTTACCAGTAGGCCACCTGAACGTGATAAAAATATATGCTACAATTCGAGCATTTATAAAGTGTAGGCAATTATAACAAACTTTATGAATTTTTTTCTTGGAAAATTTTGAGAAGCGCGTCGAATGGCTTTGCATGGGTGTTTAATTTGGTGAAAGCTACTCATAAAATATTTTTTAACAAAATTGGTGAGTCCAAGTACATGGAGTCTCCTTGTAAGATACAAAATCGATTATAATGGTTTGTATAAATTTGACAAGCATGTAGAAGCTATGTACGATAAAGAATTACAGCTTTTCTTGTGGAAAGCTATGGTACTATGGGACGTTTCATCCAGACTTGTCTTCTGTAGCAAGACCCCTACAAAGCATATTATTAATTGAGCTCTTCAAATAAATAATCTTAATTTAATCTCAGACACACAGAATGATCTTGACCTACCATTAATATTTACAAAAGATGCAAGTAAAACAGGAGTATATAAGTAGCCCTATCACATTAAGTAAAGACTGGTCTAAGCACCCCATCACATAACGCAAGTTATACAATGATGATAATGGACCAAAAATAAAGTAAAAGGTCGTATGACCTTCACCCACCAGTCAGAACGCAGGATACTCCACTTCTGATTGGTGGGCTTAGTCATCTTTGTTGTACTTTAGGTGCCCTTCATCCTAGTCTTTGTATACCTTTGCCCATGATGATGATGTAATATTGAAACACGTCGGCTCTAATAAAAAAGTATACCGTGTTGCTTTATCCAGTCCTAAATCTTTTATTTAATTATATCAGCAACACTAGACCCACAATGGATTATGTAAAAATATCCCCTCCATCAGATGGCCATTAAAAGGTTCTTTCACTATCTCTACACATAAAAATTCATTGATTGTTGATGTTCTCACATTGTATGTGATGAGATACATCTATAAAGTAAGGTCATTTATAGCCGTATATATGTTAAGGTCAAAGACTGAAAACGCTCACTGAGCGAAAAAAATCAACCACAACACTTTGTGGCTTCCCAGTTTATTTACAATGCTAAATTTGTGTTGTGTCGCTTTTAAAATGAACATAATGCATTCTGGCAAACTCATAAAATCCACAAAGCGAAATTTGTGTGTGGCTCTTTTAATATTTGTCCAGGAAATGTCAAATATTGGTTGCCGCCTTAGAAGGGGGTGGAAAGAATTAGCAGAAGCAACGCAGGCAACTTCGTCCAGGTGCATGCTGGAAATGTAATAACCCTGACCACATAACCAAAAACTGTCTGTTAAACTAACCGGGGTTGATCAGGCAGTCACAGATCGGCCCATTACGAACCTATCAAATGAAGTTTTAGCCCAAACAGGCTTTAACGATCTGTTCTATATCGCTTATTCATCATGAAATTGTATATGCTCTGGGCAATAAGGTTAGACATAGTAATGAGAACATTATTCTATCGGGCATCAACAACTCCAGGTCAGTCAGTCAAGTCATTATAGCAGACGTTGACATAGGTAATACCTGCTTTAAGAACCTGGTGCATGATTTCAGGGATAGGGTATACAAAGGAATCCTGGGTAATGATCTCATAGGTACCGCCAAATTTGAATTTAAAGACGGTCAAGGGAAGGAGATTGTTTTTTGCCCAGAACATGGTTATTGATCGGATCGAAAAAGGAAACGTGAACCCAGCCTATGAAAAACGATTACAGGAGCTTTTAAAGGATAATATCGATAACTTCGCCAAAGAAATTGAAGCCCTATCTGGTGTGAAGGATCTCGTGGTAGAATTTGAAGTCACATCCCATATTTGTTACAGTACCCGATCCCCAAAATACACCTAAATGCTCTTAAGGGAAAGATCGATTCATACTTAAAGGCGGGCATTATTGAAAGTAGCAGGTCGAGATGGAACGCCCCCATTCATGTTGTTAAAAAGGACAACGGGGATATACGGGTGACCCTCGATCTTAGGAAAGTCAATGACGTCACTACTGCCCTGGACTACCCAATGCCCAGGATCCATGACATCCTAAGTGAACTGCACGAATACAAATATTTCAGCGTGCTCGATATCAACTCAGGTTATTACCAACTACCTATTGCCCCACACTTCCGCCAGTGCTTTGCCTTTCAAACACCATGGGGCAAGTAACAGTTGACATGCATGCCACAGGGTGTTAAAAATTCGCCCCCTTACGTTTCAATCTTACATGACTGATCTTCTTTACGAAGGATTATACAAAAACCTGCATGTGTTCCAAGATGATATTCTAATTTATACCAAGACTGAAGACGAACACCTAGAAATACTTGAGTGGATATTCGGGATCTTCAAAAGGAATAACCTAAAATTGAAACCATCAAAATGCAGACTCATGTTGGATAAGGTACTATACATAGGGCACGTGATATCCAGTGAGGGCTTGATCCCTGATCCGGCTAATGTGACAGTCATCGCTGATCTTGAAGCTCCTCGAACAGTACGCTCCTTCATTGGGGTTGTCAACTTCTATCGCCCATTTATAGAAAACATGTCTAAGATCATAAATACTTTAACTGCCCTAACCAGAAAAGATGTAAAGTTCCATTGGTCGCGTGAGTGTCAGAGGGCATTCGATTCACTTAAGGCTGCAATTATACGATCCCCTGTTCTATCCCCCCCAGATTACAGCAGGCCATTTTTGGCTGTGCACTGATGCCTCTGCCAAGGCCTTGGGGGCTGTGCTTCAGCAGAAAACTGAGCTAGGTGTTAGACCCATAGCGTTTTTTATCATGAAGCTGAAAGGAGCACAAGTTAACTACAGCGTCATCGAGAAAGAATTACTCGCTACGGTATGCGCACTTATTTCCCATCAAACTATTATCTGACCATAAACCCCTTTCTTTCCTCAATAGTATTGGCGCGATGAATCAGCGCTTGTTACGCTGGTCCTTGGAAATACAAGAGTATAACCTCCATATTTCTCACATCAAGGGAGAAAGGAATGTAGTTGCTGACTTCCTCTCCCGCCCGTAAAAGAATGTAACGGGCTCATTAGGATCACGAGAGACAACCTAGCTAACGATATTCGAATATCCCAAATTAATGATCCTCTGTTCAAAGACATCTACCATGCTCTCTCTGAACGTAGACAAATATCTATTGAACACAGGAAATAAGGAAACTTTGAAATAAGGAACAACTTTTTACGTTGGTACCCAAATAAACAGAGCAGGAGACGGAAGGGTAGGCAGAACAACGACGAAAGGACATGCATAGGAGAAGACATGCGAATCCGAATCATGGAATTAGCACATGATAATAAGCTAGCGGGCCATAAAGGGATCACCAAGACAATTGATGCGACTAGAAAGTTGTACTTTTGGCTGTCAATAAATAATGATGTTAGCCACTACGTACTGGCATGCCAAGCATGTCAAAAATGTCGTCTGCAAAAAGGCCCGACTCCCTTTCAGCCTGGAATAAAAGCTGGCTATCCCTTCGAAAAATTAGCCCTTGACATCATAGGTCCGATGACAGGTAACGGGGATAAGTACCTCCTCGTCTGCGTTGATGTCGTGACAAGATACCTGGAAGCGATACCCATGAAAAACCAGAAAGCTGAAACCGTAGCGAAGGCATTCGTTGAGAACATTGTTTGCCGTTATGGTATCCCTAGAGAAGTTATTTCCGACTCGGGAGCTAATTTTACCTCTGAAGTCATACGTAGCGTCATTGATGACTTGTACGACCGCATACCGCCCTAACTCAAAAAGCCTGGTCGAGAGGATGAACCAATGCATCCTCAAGATCCTTCGCTGTTTGTGTAATGGGAAACCTTACATGTGGAATAAATACCTCAATGCCGCCCTATTCAGCATTTGCACCATATTTAACACTAGCACCAGAGATACCGCGGCGTATGTATCTCTGAAGTTGTTCTATAATTTACATAATCATACTCTAAAGCGTGCCTTTCTATTGTCGCCGCGTGCTAGCTGTGTGCTTCTTGACTGTTGCCCCAAGAGCATAAAGTTGTCAACTTTGAAAAATTTCCTCACCACTCTTCCACTCTTCCTTTTGGCCATGATGCTGACATGAGGCTCCTCCATCTTCATTGGCAGATAAGTGGATAAGTGTGTAGTGTGTTTGCCCCTCCCTGGTGTCTCCTGGGGGAGGTCTTTATTTCCCCTTTCACCTATAAACTTTAATTTTATCAATCATGGAACGCATGGTTGATATGATTGCCGATGGCCCCTTCGCCGTTAGCATGTTTATGAAGGAGTTATATACTCCAAAACGAGTATTCCTCCGGTTCTTCCGTCGGGTCACCCCACTGTTTTTGTCCTGCAGAGGCTTTCTCCGACAGAGTCGAAGATGCTCTGCAGGCAACAGAATGTTACAGACCACATAGTGGCTGCGGACTTTATTAAGGTTGGGCAAACCACCGTCCACCTTAGTTACGCTGAACCCGGATATGTCCCAGTTCTCATCCGGGGCGCATCGCCACTGATGGCTGAGAAGTATCTCCGAGACTACATGTCGGACTACTGAGTGGTGTGAAGAATCTCATACCCCCTGCACCCAGATTCTCTACTTCAGATTCTGTACATCGTAGTCTACATGGAGCTACATAAAGACATTCCCGAATTCCTTGTGATGCGTGCAGTCAAAGTCTTCGTGCCTTACAAGGGACAGAGGCAGTGCTGCTGGTATTGTAAAAAGACTTCCCACGTTCGGAAAGATTGTCCTCTCCTTCGGAAATGTGATTTCTGCCACAAGACTGTGCACAAATTCCACCAGTGCCAGGAGAGGTCAGATGCTCTATCAGCAGCCCCAATGCCACCGCCTCGAGGAATGTCGTCCTAGCAACCAGCAAAGATGACTTCACTGGTCAAGTCACCTGAGCCGAGCAGAGTAACAGCATCTCGTCCTCCACCGAGGAAGTTGAAGGCTACCCCACCATCGTCGCCTCCTCCTTCACCAAGGAATTCGATGACGGCCCCACCATCGTTGCCTCTTCCTATGACTCCTGGGAAGGAGATGCCGACTCCCCCTCCTCGGCCTCGTGTGGTTCAAGAGACTGTTCCTTCTCGGCCACCTTCGCCTGATGTTTCCCCGATGGTGGAGAACTGCCACTCTGCAGAAGTCATCTTAGATGATTCGTTGTGCTCCGAATCGGTGTTTGATGTGGAGGAGTTTCCTGCTCTTCCTCCACCTGCTCCTTCATCGGCATCGCAGCCTCTTCGAATCGTCTGTGCGCCTACGCCTGGTAAAATTTCATCCTCTGCTGGGACTTCCAAGCCATCAGCGTCTGCTCAGCGGGATCTTCTTGTGAGGAAAGTTCTTCATCAACTCATCTGCGCCACGTGGGCAGGGGGTTGCCTTCATCATCTTCAACCCCTCCATTGTAGTGTCGAACTGCGTCTTTGACTGTGAGTGCAGGGTAATTTCTTTGGACCTCCTGCTATCTGGTCTCAAATTCCGATTGCTTAATGTGTACGCCCTGTGTTTATCAGCAGAGAAAAGGACATTCTTTGAAGACCTTGACTTTTACCTGTGCTCGTCATTGCCTGTGGTGGTTGCTGGGGACTTCACTTGCCATCCGGATGAGAACAACATCTTTTCGTCTGGATGTGTCTACCAGTTGTGCCAGCGGAATGCACTTTTCTATCTGTGGGCGTCTTCTTCCAATTCCAACCAAAGTGGGTCTACCTTTCACCAAGGGCCCTCTATGTCTTCAAGGTTGAACCTTTTTCTAGTAAACGCCACTTTCGCTGGTGCCCCTGGTTCCATGGAGGTCATCCCATGCTCCTTTTCTGACCACAGTGCCATCAAGTGGTCTTGGAACCCTCCATTCCCGGCCTCCTCTGCAGGCCCTACTTCGAACAATTGGTTTCTGAACGTTTCTCTGCTTGACATCGATAAATACAAGGGAATGTTCGTTCGGTTTGTGGAAAGACATCTTCACAACCTGCCTCCGTCGCTTGCTTCGTGGCTCTCTTTTAAATCCAAGATCCGACGTTTCTTCTGAAAGATTGGGTGTGACGCTGCTAGACGCAATCGGCGCCATCTCCTCATGCTGCAAGAAATTCTGTGCCTCCTCCACTGTTCCATCCCGAAGGGGGCATATGCTGATGACATCTGCCAGGTGAAGAGCGAGATCAACGCTCTGATGATCTGCAGGGCCGCTGGCGTAGCTCTCAGGGCCAAACTGTCCTGGGCGTCTGATGTCCGGAATATGTCGTCAGCTGTGTTCGCTGAGGAGAGGCGTTGCGCCAACAAGAAGAGGTGCCATCGTTTGGTGGTGGTGAATGGGACAGTGGAAACTGACGTTGTCATCTTGTCGGCTTTCCATTCGCATTTTTCATCATTTTTTGGCCACCCAGTCTGTCCATCTGACGTCACGATGAAATGGATCGAGGCACTTAGACCTTTCACTGCTGACGCTGACCTGTCAATTATCCGTCCCTTTTCCGGAGATGAAGTCAAGAAGTTTCTGTCGATGGATGGCCATCATCAGTCCAGCCCTGGATTAGACGGCATCCTGTATTCATTCTATAATGTGACTTAGAAACTTTTTGGGCCTTTCCTGGTCCAAGTTTTCAACTCTATCCTCAAGGACCCTTCCTCCATCACCTCGGACTTTACCGCGGGGAGAATCATCTTACTCCCCAAGGTACCGAATCTTGAACTCTTCACCCAGTGGAGGCCTATTACTCTACTTAACACAGACTATAAAGTCTTCACTGGTGTGCTCCAACAACGGCTCAAATCTTCGCCGACGAGTTCGTCGATCCGGGACAATCCTGCTCCATTCCATCTCGCAGGATGTCCGACAACATCATTGCCATCAAGTGTGTTATGGAGAAAGCATGTGTGTGTCGTCAGACTCTTGCCGTGCTAAGTCTTGACCAGGAAAAGGCCTTCAACAAGGTGAATCAAGTGTTTCTTTTCCGAGTGTTTCACCATCTTCATCTTTGGAAATTTGCTATGATTATCTCAGCACTGTATGCTTCTGCCACATCATGCGTGGCGATTAATGGCTACAATTCGCCTTTCTTCGACCTGTCCAAAGGCATCAGGCAGGGGTGTCCCATCTCTTCCCTCTTATATATATTCTATTTGAAGCCATTATTACAATTTCTTAATTGCCACCCAGATGTCCGGGGGTATGATTTGCCAGCTGCTTTTATCAACATCCGTACACTGGCATATGCTGATGACGTAGTGTTATTTGCATCTCTAGTAGTTCGATCTCCTTAGTACTTCGACGGGAAGTTCCATCAATCTCGTCAAGTCTAAAGGCATCGCTATTGGGAAGTGGACAGTGGACTATCTTCAATCCTTCCCAATAACGTGGTGTGAGCAAATTACAGTGCTGAGATACGTCTTCTCCTTTCTTCCCGATATGGACTCTCGTCACTGGCAGCAAGTTATCGATAAGTGTTTGTCTCGCCTTGGCAAGAACTTTCGTTTTTCCACCTCGATGTTTGTCAAGGCGAGGTTCATCAAGACACACATTTTGCCTCTACTGACTTCTAAATGCCTATTCGCCTTACCATCTCCTCAGCTCTTGAAGAAAGTGCATGGTGCAGTTGTGGACTGTTTTTGGGGGTATGCAGCAGTCCATCACCCTGTTTGTGGGGAACTGCTGTTTATCCCCTTTGATGGAGGAGGCCTAGGCCTGCCTAACATCCGGCACTACCTCATTGCGGCCAGAATGGCTGCTTTGATCTGGGTCTTCCTCCTTCCCCCTCCCATCTGGGCCAATTTTCTGTTCCTGCACCTGCGTTTCTTCTTTAAGGTGAATGGGCTACCAGTTCCTACTTTGCTGCCAGTGACTATCAACCTATGATCTACTGGGTTTTACAACCGCATCCAGCGAGACCTAGCGACCTTTGTTCTCGACCTACATCAGGTAGACCCACAAGACTGGGGGAGCCTTCGTCTATCTTGGTTCTTCCAGCAGGACGGGGTGCGTCTTCTGACATGTGCGCTGGTACCCCCAGTATCCATGGTCAGCCATCTTGAAGGCCATCAAGTCCTTCGCCTTCAAGAGGACTGTATTTAATTTCCATGGATTCTATATTCTCCAGCGGTTACATCAGTGGAGAGTAGTCGGTTCTGCTGGTTGCCTGTTTTGTGGGTCTCCTGAATCCATCGGCCATGTTTTCTTCGAGTGCCTGTTTGCACGGTCCATCTGGAATCGCCTTTCGTCACACTTTGGTCTGGCCGTCTTTTCCATCCAGTCAGTGCGATTTCTGATGGACTACTCCACCGGTACTGCGTACAAGCTGGACCTAACCACTTCCATCGCCTTTTTCAACAGAGAGCTTTGGTTGGCCCGTCAGAAGCGATCTGATGGTGTTCATCAGCCAGCCTCAGCCATCTGGAGGGTGGGCGCCATCTATCTCAGGTCCTTCCTTCATCTCGAATGGCATCGGCTTGGCCCAGCTACGTTCCGGAGACGCTATTCATCATCTCAGCGTCTCTGCAAGGTCATTGGAGGGGATACGGACAATATCTCGTACCTCTTCACCTTTCCCCTCGATATTGATGACCCACCGGTGGGCGGACGGGCCTTTTTTTGAGGCGTTTACATAGGTGCAGCCCTTGAGGGCTGCCCGTATTCTATCGCATGTGCGCCTGGGCACCCTGCCTGTTTTACGATCAAAGAGTGCCCCTCTGGAGCCATATCACCGGCTCCAGTTCCAACAGCGACATGAGGCTCCTCCATCTTCCATAGCCACTACAGTCTTGAACCTTCATCTTGATTCCTGAATAATTCTGCAAAGATAATATTTTGATTACACCAATCCTTAAGTATCCGAATATGTAAGCCCTTTTTCATTCTCATCTTCGTCCTCTTCTGTCGAGATGGACATTTATTTTTATAAACTGTGACACAGATTTGTCTGGATTCCCCAGTCAATCTCTTCTCCGGAAGTCATCTTCTGTCCACTATGTAATGTAAAGTTTTTTTTCTGTAGTGTGCTAGTCATGCCCATCGGGACTTAAGATTAAATTTTTCAATTAGGACTTTTAACCTTTCTAAATTCTACAAAAGTCAATTTTATGTAATTTCTCTTTTCTTATCTTCACTCTTGGACCCCAATGTAATTCTAAATTTTCTTTTACTCATTTTAAGGGGGGTTTTAAGTTTTTTTTAAATTTTGGTCCCTTTGCATCTAACAAAATGGCTAAAGTGGAGTAGTTAAGTAAATATTTTAATTTTTTTTTATAATTTTTGCCTTCCATTTTTCTTATGGAAAATGGCAAGGAATATTATTTATATACTGGATTTCTTCTTAGTATTCCCTGTCATAAATTAATATTTACAACTGTGGGTGAATCAAGCATTCTTATTACAGCTGAGGCTTTGTATCCCATGCAAATATTCAATTTTTTAAGCTTGATTAAGTTTAAATGCATTTTTCCTTTTCATTTGTGATGGCCACACAAGTGCTCTGAAGTT
>JAHWFO010054527.1:0-21613 GCA_023313115.1 Rhysida immarginata
AGAGTCCGCCAAAAAATGTAAACACACTAGAGCAAAAGAAAAAAGTATATAAAAGTTGTACTACTAAATTCATACAGGCTTCTACAATTATGATGACAGCTGTTCAAAGTGATTATTATAAGCGTTGAGACATTTATAACCGAAGAAGAATGGACCAGGCTAAAAAACGGGGGAACGTCAGAGAAAAGACAATTGGTGGAGGAGAGAGGCTGATTCGAAAGCTGATAAGCGAACGCACAGCGCAGAATCGGCTCAGGATCCAACCAGAGGAAATGAAAGTGGAGGAACGGAAAGGAGGAGGGAGAGTGACGATAGCTCGCGACCGATGAAAGCTAGACGGAAGACCATGACCTATCTCGAATAGACCTCGTATTAATTGTGTGAGTGAGTGACTTTGTTTTTTTGTGAACTTAAGAATTATTCACGGCGCTACCCACAATCCATCGCATGCGTGAATAATATTGTGACTTTTGGGACCCTCCCCACCGGCGATCACGGGGAAGGTTTCACCCCCCCCCCCTCGTGAACTCGTTTTGTGACTTTTCATTATGGACCTTATGGTCATGTTGATGGCGGACGGGCCTTTTTCCGTCGCCGCATTTATGAAGGCGTTGTACTCCAAATCCGGAGTACCCCCGGTTTTAGCTTCCGAAGACCTTCCATCCTGGTGTTGCAGAGACGCTCCTCTACGGAGTTGAGAATGCTCTGCAAATCAAGTGCAATTGCAGATCGCATCGTCGATGTGGAGTGCGTGAAAGGTTGGCAACACTACCGTCAACTTTTATCACGTGGACCCTGGCCACCTCACAGTCCACGTCAGGGGAATTTCGCCGTTACTGTCCACGACTTATATTCGAAATTATACGAAATTATATTCTCGTATGTCGGAGTTTGGGGAAGTGCTCGATGTTTATCGTCCCGAGCATGCAGATACTCCCCGACTCCAGAACGGCGACATATATTTCGATATGAGGCTGGACAAGGACATTCCAGATTCCCTTATTTTACATGGAGAACGTATCTTCCTGTACTATAAGGGGATGAGGCAGTGCTGCTGGTACTGCAAAAAGTCTTCCCATGTCAGGAGAGATTGCCCTCTCCTGAAAAAGTGTGTGAAATATTCCCGCTTGGTGGGCAGATACCATCGTTGCCCGGAGAAAATTGATAGCAGTGCAACAGCGGTCACGTCAACGCCTCGTCCGTCACCGAAGATGAAAACTTTAGAACAAGATGCAGAGCCACAACGACCGGCCCGGCCCGTACCTTCTCCACGTACGTCGCGGGCCCCTTCACCGGAGCCATCTTTGCCTCCACTACCAACTGAAGACGAGCAGGGATTAGTGCCGCCATCATCAGAGGTTGCTGAGGATACGTCCCTGCTTTAGCCATCAAGCGACGTCGTGATGGATGAAGAAGTGGTCTCTGCTGAGGAAGACATCGAAGCCCCATTGGGTGATGTTTCGACGCCTTTGGAGGAGGATTTTCCAGCTCTCCCTCCTCCGCCTCTACCAGCGTCGCAGCCAGTGGGAATCACCCGTCTTCCTGCAGCGCTTCCTGTGTCATCTTCGGCTCCAACGGCGATCTCCACATCGACGCAGCCGGAAGGGCGTACGGAGAGCAAGTCTCCCCGTAAAAAGAAGAAACGGCATCGTAGCAGAAGGGACAAGAAGGCATCATCATCGTCCGAGAGGGACGGCAGTGTGAGTAGCCGCCATAGTTCCTCTCATCGGACGCGCTCACCGCTTCGAAGGACTGCTGAGCCACATTCATCGTCGAAGACGGACCAGCCTCCATCGAAGTTAGGTCAGCCTCCTCCACCTAAATCCTCTGAATGAAGGTCATCTCGCTGAACATACGTTCCCTGGGTTCCCATTTTAAGCAATCGGTATTATTAACTTTTATTGCTCTGTACCGGCCAGATATCCTTCTTCTGCAGGAGGTTAAGTTAGCTCCCTCGCAGAAAGGTTACAATCTACCTGGCCTTCGCAGTCAATTTCCTAGTGCGCAAATCTTCATAAACTCTTCTTCACCCGTTGGACAGGGGGTTGTCACCATCATCTTTAACCCTTCCCTTCAGGTGTCAAACTGTATTTATGACTGCGAGTGCACAGTAATTTCGTTAGACATTTTATCATCAGGTGTGACTTTCCGATTGCTTAATGTATATGCGCCATGTAGAAGAGCAGAGAAACAGACTTTTTTCGACGATCTGAACTTTTATTTGTGTTGTGCTGTGCCTGTGGTGATTGCTGGCGACTTCAACTGCCATCCAGATGATGATAACAGCTTTTCGTCTGGACATGTGCATCATTTATGTCAGCAAAATGCATTATTCGTTCTATGGACACACCAGTTACAGAGTAATCACCCGGGGTTCACTTGCCATCAAGGACCCCTTGTGTCATCTAGACTAGACCTATTTTTGATCGATAATGCTTTTGCTGGCTCACCTGGACAGATGGAGGTGATTCCTTGTTCTTTCTCTGACCACAGTGCCATCATGTGGTCATGGAAACCTCCATCTTCAGCTTGTGCCGCAGGCAATGCTTCAAATAAAAACTGGTTCCTGGACGTTTGTCTGCTCGACATCAAGGAATACTGGGGAATGTTTGTTCAGTTTGTGGAAAAGCATCTCCACAATGTGTCTCCTACTCTTGCTTCGTGGCTTGTTTTCAAGGACAAAATCAAACGATTTTTTAGGAAGATTGGGATTGATGCTGCGAGGCGCCGTCGTCGTCATCTCCTTATGCTCCAAGAAATCCTCCGGCTCCTTCGAAATTCCACACCTAAGGAGGAGTTTGCGACCGATATTCGTCAGGTGAAGAGCGAAATCAACGCTCTGATGATCCGAAAAGCATCTGGCGCAGCGCTCAGAACCAAACTCACCTGGGCTGCCGACGTCAGAAATATGTCTTCGGCCGCATTCGCTGAGAAGAGACGACGAGCCAACGTCAAGAAATGTCACCGCTTAGTAGTGGATGGTAGGGAAGTGGATGCTGATTCTGACATCTTATCAGCTTTCCACTCCTACTTTTCATCTGTCTTTAGTAACCCAATCTTCCCATCAGACGCCACGGACAATTGGATTGAGTCACTACGACCTTTTTCAGAGGATTCCTATGCCTTCATTACACGTCCCTTCACCGAAGATGAAGTCAAGAAGTTCCTGTCAGCGGGCGGCCGGGTATGGATGGCATTCCATACTCCTTCTACAATGCGACATGGAAACTTCTTGGCTCTTTCTTGGTTCAAGTGCTGAATTCGATCATCAGAGATCCTTCCTCCATCACAGCAGAGTTCACTGTGGGGAAAATCATCCTGCTCCCTAAAGTGCCGAATCAGAGCTCGTGACGCAGTGGAGGCCTATAACCCTTCTTAACACGGATTATAAGGTCTTCACTGGCGTCTTCCAATCAAGACTTCAAATCTACGCCGACGAGTTCATCAACCCCGGACAATCCTGCTCTATTCCATCTCGCAGGATGTCGGACAATTTAATCACCATTCGGTGCGTGATGGAGGAAGCCTGTGCACGCCATCAAACTCTTGCTGTGTTAATCCTTGACCAAGAGAAGGCTTTTGACAAAGTGAACCACTTGTTTCTCTTCAAAGTGTTCCGTCATCTTCGTCTTCGGGCTTTCGCTACGATGATCTCCGCTCTCTACGATTCGGCCACATCATGCGTGACGATTAACGGTTTCACATCTTCCACCTTCGAACTCTTAAAAGGTGTCAGGCAGGGATGTCCATTATCCCCCCTCCTGTACTTTTTTTTACCTGGAGCCATTACTACAGTTTTTAAATCGCCACCAAGATGTTCGAGGATATGATCTGCCAGCCGCATCCATAAACATCAGGACGCTGTCTTATGCAGATGACCTAGTGCTTTTTGCGTCTGATTCATCTTCCTTGAGCGTCTATAAAGAGACTTTTGACCGCTTTAGTACTTCGACGGGGAGTTCCATGAACCTCGTCAAGTCTAAAGGTATTGCTATTGGGAACTGGACTGTGGACTAGCTTAAATATGTCCTAATAACATGGTGTGACCGAATATTGGTGCTAGGATATGTCTTCCCTTTTCACCGACTATGGACTCTATGTACTGGCAATAAGTGATTGAGAAGTGCATCGCTCGCCTTGACAGAAACTTCCGCTTTCCAACTTCAATGTTTGTCAGGGTGAGGTTTATAAAGACACATGTGCTTCCAGTGTTAACATCTAAATGCCTATTCACCTTGCCTTCTTACAAAGACCTTCAGAGACTGCGTAGTGCGATGGTGAGCTGCTTGTGGGGAATGTCTGCTCAGCGACGTCATCCAGTGCGAGCCTCATTCATCTTTACCCCCTTCGAGAGAGGTGGCTTAGGTTTACCCGAGATCAAACGATATCTTATTGCTGCCAGATTGGCTGCAATGATTCGGGTATTCCTTTTTTCTTGCAGCATGACGACGTTGTATCCATTGGCAAAATCGTTGTCGGTGTGGATAGCCCGTTGGGTTCAGTGCCTGAACCAGTTGCAGGTGGTATGAATGCAAAAGCTGACGGTGAAGAATGCCCCAACAGATGAGTGCGGAATGTGTACCGTGGAAGAATTACGACGGGTGCTTGTCTGTGGTTCATCATGTAAGATGTCAATTATCACATCCTCCTCATCCGGAGAATGTGCTACAGGCCGCCCTTGTCCTGTTTGACGGCCAAAGGAACCACGCTCCCTCAAATGTCTGTCGACAGATACAAATGTTGGGTTATTTGGCAAACGTCTATTCGGAAAGCGTTCTTGGTAGAGTCTTCTTGCTTCCACAGCATTTCCGTCCGCAAGACCATACATTAGGTGCATGGCAGTGTATTCTGCACTGGAATACGTGTACATGACTTTTTTTTTTTACGTAAATCGTAATGCGTATGTCAAAGCACGCAAACGTTCTGAAATGGAAACAAGCGTACACAACTAATGGAACAACCGTAAAGTAGGTTTAAATGGAACAAACCACTCAACCTAGTGTTGGGTCGAAACGCTGGAACTGCTAAAATATCGTCCGCTAACTACCGTGCTTCCCTACTCTATCATATTGGATTACTCGCAAACAAATCGTTTCCAGACAAAGTGCTATAGAACATTTTCGTCTTCTTTTGACCTGAAGAACATGTCACTAAATTTATTGTACATAATTTGAAACACCCAGTATACAATGCAAAAGCAATAAAAGGATGACTAAATGAATTTAAAAACATGAATAATTTTTAAAAATAGAAACACTTTTTTAAAAATCATAGGGTTGTTCCCCAATCAAAAATCTAGTGAATAATTCAGCCCTAATGAGCGTCGTAAATTAGTGTGTAAAGGGCATTGTATAAGAATATGTTTAATAGTCAGCACTGCTCCACAAGAGCACAATGGAGCTGGGTCTTTTTTTAATAAATGGCCGTGAGTAAGACGGCTGTGACCAATCCTAAGCCGAGTAAGAACAACATCTTCTCGCCTGTGTGTTAGACAAGGTATGATGGCAGGCTTTATTTTGTGCCCCCGAACGCGTGGGAGGGGGGGGGGGCAACAAGTCCCCCGACTCGAAAAAGTTAACCACGCGCGATAGGGACGGGTTGTAGAGAATGAATCGCAGAGGGGAGGTGACGCTTAGCTGAAAGGTAAGTGCGGTGGGTAATGAAAACAAATCATTCTAATAGTAATGTTTAACAATCATAAAATTGTTACAATTCATAAAAGAAATTGGGGCCCCGATCAAGTTTTTTTTTAGCAAATAAAAAAACATGCAAATATTTACTCTAAACTCTCCCTTTAAGCATATTAACACAGGACAAAAATGGAATTAATGAATAATCCAACATTTAACAATCATATTATAAATTCAACAAATGCTTAACACATGAGATTGGGAACTTTAACATCAAACAAAACTCCGTCATGCGCAGTGTTGTAAGTAATGAGATATCCAGCTCGGTATCAAACAACCCTGGTGAGGGAAACAACACATGAACGTACCACGCCCTCCTTTTCAATCACTCCTGCCCTTAAGATCTTGGAGAAGAGAGGGGAGGAGAGCCGTAACCCGTGAAATACTAACAATACGATAACGCTTTTCCCTCACTCAAGATCGTTATTAAGAACTTAACACACTGTTGCCACGCATGTTTTAATCATCTCCCAAAAAAAAGATGCATAAACATTTCCCTTCCGTTTCTCATGTGCCAAACTCCGCGTGCGAAAACCACCCGCTTAACCATCGAGTGTTAAATTCTCGCGCAACTATTACTAGGACTTATTCTTAACTATTACAGTTATAATTACTAGTCCAAAACCATTAAACGTTTTGACGAATAAAACAAGCACTGAAATGAGCGTCTCCTAATTAAGAACGCGAAGCGTCACGTAATGGCGCAATGATACACATAGGTTCCTCTCTATGACGAACTCTAAATTCCGCCGTGGCGGGGTAGTTTCAATTAAAACTAAATTTCGCTAAACGCACCAAACCTTCTTAAATTGTGCACCAGACAATCTTCATCGGGGACAAAAACAAATAAAGAACAATCTCACAGGTCACAAGGTGATCTTGACTAAGTTTCTTATCTTGGATGGCGGCCGACATTCCTTTCTGAAACATGACGTTCACGAAGCGATCCTTATTCCTTGAGGGGTAGACGCTCGTCGCAAACAAACGATTCTTCCCGAAATATCCGCTACAGCCGATTCCATACGACTCTATGGGCCTTTAACGACGGGTAGCCACCAGTTCCGCAAAACAAAGCTTTCTTGTTATATTTAATTAAACTTTGCTGAGCGTCTTTCATAACGACACAGCATTCGTTCTTTTCTAGGGCTTCTCTGCATTACAACAAACACGCAAAAAAACGCGCTCCACAACAAACGAAGCAAACAATTGTTATCCCATTGTTGCTACCAAAAAATTCTGGAAACGCTGCGACAAAAGCTTGCGCTCTGCTTCTTAAATCATTGTCATAGCTTCTCCAAGGGTACAAAAAAAAACTTTCTTAATTATTTAAATTAATCTTTTACAAACTAAAATAACCTATTCTTAATAAAACCAGACAATCTTTAACCAACACACTTTTTTTTACACCAAACACCTGCACACCTAATTAACTTACACGCAACGCAACAATACCAACATCCCACCATACAACATCTTATAACGAGAGCTCCAAACGAAATAAATAAAAACACAGCTACGCTTACAACACCCAAACCACAAAAAAACACACACTGACCCAGTTACAATTTCATATAATTTATTTGCTGGGTTAATAGGCCAAGATTCCTGCCAAGAAGATAAGAGTTTTTTGTAGATGACCGGGAACAAATGTTCGGGGATTGAGAGTAGCTCCGAGATAGGTAAATGAGCGTCTTGTGCCGCCTTATCGACCCGTTCATTTTGCTGGATACTCATATGGCTAGGGATCCAAACAAAATAAGTTCTGGTACCTTGGAGATCCAGGTAATAAAGATATTCCTGGATTCTTATAACAAAAGGGTTGTCTGTATTGAATGACTCCAAGGATTGCAAGGCGCTCAGGGAATCGGAGAAAATCCAAAAGTTGGAATTTGGATAATTAAAAGAGAACTCTAACGCTCTGGCTATGGCTAACAATTCCGCAGAAAAAATGGAAAAATCGTTTGGAACATTGATACGCAAATACCAAATTATCTATAAGGAACGCACAGCCAACTCCGTCCTCTGATTTGGATCCATCTGTGTATACGTGGAAGCCATCAGGGAGGGATTCTAAAAAATTCCTAAAAAGTGCCTTAAATTCAGCTTCCATAAAATTAGATTTTTTCCCAGCAAACAAGTTGTACTTTCTATCTGGTTGGAGGAGAATCCACTGAGGAACATCTCTGACCGCTTGGCTATGCATGACTGGAAATGAGAGGTTCAGGCTCTCCAAAAGATTTTTCAGCATATTGTTTATGCTTCTAAAGGTATGAAGGGGAGGAATACTAGGTTTATCATATAAACAGGCAAAAGCTGGGTGCAGACTTTTACCATATACAGGGTGTTTCAAAATTATGTACAATACATTTAGTGACATAGTCTTCAGGTCAAAAGAAGACGAAAATGTTCTATAGCAGTTTGTATGGAAACTATTTGTTTACGAGTAATCCAATATGATAGAGTAGGGAAGCAACGGTAGTTAGCGGACGATATTTTAGCAGTTCCAGCGTTTCGACCCAACACTAGGTTGAGTGGTTTGTTCCATTTAAACCTACTTTAGGGTTGTTCCATTAGTTGTGTACGCTTGTTTCCATTACTGTACATCCACTAGGAATAGCAATTTCAGAACGTTTACGTGCTTTGACACACGCATTACGATTTACGTAAAAAAAAAAAGGCCATGTACACGAATTCCAGTGCAGAATACACTGACATGCACCTAATGAAGCAAGAAGACTCTACCAAGAACGCTTTCCGAATAGATATTTTTGGGAGCGTTATTCCTTTGGCCGTCAAACAGGACAAGGGCGGTTTGTAGCCCATTCTCCGGATGATGAGGATGTGATAATTGACATCATCAAGCACCCGTCGTATTTCTTCCATGGTACACATCCCGCACTCATCTGTTTGGCGCATTCTTCACCGTCAGCTTTTGCATCCATACCACCTGCAACTGGTTCAGGCACTGAACCCAACGGACTATCCACACCGACAACGATTTTGCCAATGGATACAACGTCGTCATGCTGCAGACCCTAGTTGTCTCAGCCAGATACTTTTCACGGACGAAGCAACCTTCACCCGGACAGGAATCGTAAATTCTCACTACCAGCACCATTGGGCAGATGCTAATCCGCACGTTACTGGAGCTCGAGCGCATCGAGAGCGTTTCTCAGTGAACATTTGGTGTGGAATTGTCGGAAATAACTTAATTGGCCCTTATGTGTTGCCGCCACGATTGAATGGGCGGACGTATCTTTTGTTTCTGCAGAATGCATTGACAGAATTACTGGAAGATGTTCCTCTTTTGATAAGATCTAACATGTGGTTCATGCACGATGGCGCTCCAGCACACCTTAATGCTGCATACACGAATCGGTGGATAGGTCGAGGTGGACCAGTAGCCTGGCCTGCAAGATCACCCGACCTTAATCCCTTGGACTTTTTTCTGTGGGGTCATGTGATAACGATCGTCTACAGCACACAAGTTCCTAACATTATGGATATGCGACAACGAATTGAAAATGCATGCCAAACCGTTCGTAATGCTGGCGACGAACTCTTCCATGACATCAGACGGTCCCTCATGCAACGAGTCGAAGCGTGCGTGCGAGCTGGTGGCGGGCACTTTGAACAATTCCTGTAATTTGGAGCCACGGGTTTAGTTGGCTGTATCGCGTAAATAAATCGTTTCCAGACAAAGTGCTATAGAACATTTTCGTCTTCTTTTGACCTGAAGAATATGTCACTAAATTTATTGTACATAATTTTGAAACACCCTGTATACGAAGAGCATATTTAAGGAGGAGTTTGGCTCTTCTAATCCATAATGGGTGCTCAGCAGCCTCCACATAAAGGATCTCTACCGGACTTGTACGGAAAGCTCCTGTGGCAATTCTTATGCCTAGGTTATGAATTCCCATGAAGCAGAGGCATAAACAATGCTTCCATAGTCTAGTTTAGATCTAACTAGGGAGCCGTATAAAAATAAGAGCATCTTCCTATCAGCGCCCCATTTGGTAGCGGAAATAGAGCGCAAAACATTCATGGCTTGTAAGCATCTCGCTTTTAAATTACGAAGATGTGGGAGTCCACCACTGAGATCGGAGATCCTCAAAGATGGGGGCCTCTCAAAAAGCAAAAGTGTACGGCCCTTGTTTTTTGGGGTGAAAATTTGAAGCCTACTCCGTTGCTCCAGATAACAAGCTTGTTAATGGCCATTTGCAGTTGACGCTCAATAAAAAAACATTGAGGACCCTCGACAATAAACGGCGATATCGTCAACGAACAGGGAACAGTTCACAGTAGATGGAAGTTGTAAACAAGCCTCATTAATAGCAATGAGGAAAAGGAAGGGACTCGGCACACTTCCCTGTCAATATCTTGTACCGATGATAGCAGAACACATACGATGAGATATCAGAAAGTAACGCCATTTATTTTTAACGGGATGTGTAAATTTCATTGTAAGCCTTCTGGGATTTATTAATGCATCTTCTGCCAGTTTATTGGTTTGGTCCATAAGATCACGTACATCTTCCAATCTACAAGAAAATTTGAGAAAGGTAAAAATAAAACCAAAAAAAAGGTAAAAAATGAACATAGGCCGAGTACATGCACAGACATTGCATAACAAGAATTGTTCTGCGCACGCGCACTAGGTGCTGCCAGTCGTTTTACAAACGGACGCCGCTTAAACATCGTCTGCAGTGGAAGAAGAGCGAGGTGTTAACCAAAATGTAAGAAATCTCGAGTTTACGGTGCCGACTGTCTAGACCACTACAATGTGTGCAAATGGTCTAAAATGTTTCGGGAAGGAAGAGTTAGCCTTGTCGATAAACAGCCAATGGCAAAACTAGCCATTGTCGAGGACATTAACAACACGATCAGAGAAAACCGTCGCATTTCCTCGAAAGAAGTGAGTGAAACATTTCTTCCCATATCCAATGGATATCTAAATGGGATATAGTGCATAAGAGCTTGAATACCACAAATACTGCTCGCGTTGGATTCCAAAAAGTCTGACACCAAAACAGACCGGCTAAAGAATGGCGTGCAGTCTGTATCCCAACATCTGCAGCGGTACAGCCAGGAGAAAAATACGTTTCTGAATGGCATTGTCACAGAAGATGAGTCCTGGGTCTCGCACTTCACACTTGAACCATTTTTTACTATTTTTTTGAGGTGGAGTAGGCCTCCTGAAAGTTATTAAAGAATTGTTTTGTTGACACCTACCGGGCTTTGCAAAAGTTCTGTTACACTCGTGACGACCCTCAAAGAAATGGACACAACGATGTTCACGATGCAGTTAGACATGTTTTTATTGTGCTATCATGTAAAATAACATTGTAATTAGTCATTTAATCAATGTAGCCACCATCTGCATCAAGAACCCGCTCCAGACGAGGCCGAAAAGCCTTGCAAACTTTGCGAATGTAGTCCTTCCTCATTCTGGTCCACACACGGTTGACAGATGTTTTCAACTCGTCGACGTTGCTGTGACGGAGCTTGCAGGCCTTCCCCTCGACATGCGCCCACACGCTGTAGTCGAATGGATTGAGGTCTGGCGACTGCGGAGGCCAAAAGCCCTTCGACCAGAAGGTCATGTTGGACCCCAACCAGTTTTGCACAGTGTTGGCCGCGTGGGCAGGGGCACCGTCCTGTTGAAAGATGTAGTCCGCATTTCTTCACCCAGGGAAGGACTTTTGTGGCCAGGATGTCCTTGTAATCAGCCGCCGTTAGCCGGTATCCACTTGGGAACCACATTTTCTCGCCATTCGACGCCACGATTCCGAGCATCGTCACAGAGGCCGGGTGCTTGGTTGTAGACACGTAGCGGACCTTGGAGATGTCCTGGCCGAAGCTTACCAGGCAGTCGTTTTGCTTGTTGACGACAGGATCGGCCGTGAAGGTCTTTTCGTCAGAGAAAATGACAATTCGCTCGCCATGACTCTTCAAGTCGTCGAGAAGACGGCGACAGCGCTCCCGACGTTGTTCCCGTATCCGATCCGTCAGCAGAGGCCTCACGCTCTTTCCACCTTCTTCTTTGACCGCTCTGGACACTGTGGACACCGAAATTTTCTTTTTCTTTGCGAGCGCAGTCATTTTGAGCGTCGGGTCTTGTTCGAAGGCTTTTCCCACAGCCAAACAGTTGACGACTCGAGGTCTACCTGAACGAGGTTGATCTTTAAGGTCTCTCCCATTCTTGAGCCTGTCCGCAACTCTGTGGATGGTCATCCGGCTGACTTTGAGGAGCTTGGCAATCTCGGACTTCGTGTGGCCCGCGCGAGAGCAGGAGAGCAGCGATCTCTACTCGTTTCGTTTCCATCGCTTTTGTCGTGGACATTAGGATCACTCAGAGGTTAACACGTAATTTCCAATATATTATTTGATCCTTTTGTGGAAATGGAATTATCCAAATCATGAGCAGTCCATTTTTTGGGGGATGTAAAGAGTGTAACAGAACTTTTGCAAAGCCTGGTACATGGAAAGCTAGGAGATTGGCATTGCTTGATCTTAAGACTTGCTCAATGAATGCAATTGAAACTTGCTAAGGAACTTTTTTATCCACAACCGGAAACTGCAGTCGAAAAAAGCAACATAATTTAATGTCAAGAGTAATTCTCGCCTTGTCAAGTCTTGGATACATTCAAATCCTCTGGTTCGCAAAAATTCAAATGCTTACGGTTTTTGGGTTATACAAGACATCCTACTCGCAGAGTTCCTATCTCGTGAATCAACCGTCAACGTCTCTACCTATTGTGAAAGGTCAACTAAACTGCTGCGTGCTATTTGGGATGAGTTACGAGAAAGAGGAAACGATGTTCGACTTCCTCATGGCAACGCACGCCCGCATGTGACCAACGTCCTCAAAGCAAAACTGGGCCGTTTCGGTTGGTAGATTCTGGACCACCCAGCCTACAGATTCTAATGGCAACGAAACAAAGGATTTCAAAGACCGACCAAAAAAGTACTAGACCTCGTAAAACGGATAAAAGAACTGACCGTCATATCAATCGTTTAATGGCTTGCTCTTCAAGCAATAGGACCACCAGACGCTGGCTGAACCAATTTAGCTTGTGCCAGAGTAGAAAGGAGAAAAACATTCACCTCTTTACAGTAGAAGAGCTTGGTTAGAATTTGTTCGTGCTCTTTTGAACTGGACAAATCAGCAATGGCAAAATGTGCTATTTTCAGATGAAACAAATATTAATTTCTTTGGTAGTAATGGAAGGATGTACACTGAGTTAGCAAAACTCATGGGACAGCAAGCACATTGATTGATGGGCATGGCTCACGAATTCACAGGGGTAACGGATTCTGGGAATGGACCATTAGACGTTGTGGTCAGAGCTTGGATAAGTGATTAATCAGAAATGGCACGTCGTCGCGAGTTGACGTCTTTTGAACGGGGTATGATAGTAGGTGCCCGACGCATGGGATGTTCCATTTCGGCAGTGGTGCAGGAATTTGGCTTTCCCCGCTCAACTGTCTCCAGGGTGTATCGGGAATGGCTGGATGAAGGCATCACAGTCCACAACAGGCACCATACCATGATCGTGACCGGCGACACCTGGGACGAATGATTCGGAGAGACAGGAGCGCAACAGTGCAGCAATCTCTTGGTGGACAATCCGTCGGAACCTGCATGCCCTCGAGTTTGGCAGCCGTCGCCCTACACGGGTGCCAATGCTTACCCAGCGTCATCGGACACTCCGACGTGCATTTGCCACCAACCATCTTGGTTAGACTCTGCAACAGTGGCGTAACGTCATATGGTCAGATGAGTCACGATATCAACTGTACTACGCTGATGGGAGGCACCGTGTGTGGCGCAGACCTCACGAAACGATGGATCCCGCATGCCAACAGGTGGCGGTGCAGGGTGGTGGGGCGTCAGTGATGGTCTGGAGTGCATTTTCCTGGTTTGGAATGGGCCTTCTGGTTATCCTGGACCAAACGTTGAATGGTCCACGGTATCGTCAACTCATCGGAGACCATCTGCACCCTTTTTTGACATTTCGACACCCTGACGACGTAGCAATCTTTCAAGATGACAATGCTCCACCACATCGCTCCAATGTCGTCCGCGAATGGTTCGAGGAGCATGCAGGAGAGGTCCAACGACTGAGCTGGCCAGCCCGGAGCCCTGACATGAATCCCATCGAGCATATCTGGGATGCTGTTGAAGTCGGGCTCCGGGCACTGGATCATTCGCCCACGAACTTCGGCTCTGCAGACTATCTGGTGTCAACTGCCTCCAGAAGTGTACCAGGGACTTGCAGACTCACTACCACGCCGTATTGCTGCACTCCACAGGGCCAGAGGTGGCCCGACCAGATATTAAGTAACTATCCCATCAGTTTTGCTAACTCAGTGTACACTGCCCTGCCAAAAGTATCCGTACACTCTATGTTCTTCATATTCGTGTGGTCTCGCCCTGTAAGATGCACGTAACAGTATGCATATTAAAGACACGACTCATCAGGACAACACCAGTCAGCATGCCAAAGGTCCGAGAATTGCCCTACTTTGAGAGACGAGTGATTGTGGGATGCCGCATTAGCGGGAAGTCAATCGCGTAGTCAGCGCTTTGACTGGGCATCCTCGCTCCACTGTGAACGATGATGTGCACTAATACGAACAGACAGGTGCAACAACGACGGCATAACGTTCCGGGCGACAAACATCACTGTTGCCTTTGCAGGGGATCCAGACGCCTATTCCCCGTGGCCCATCAGTGTGCAAAGTGCTCTCCATGAGATTTGCTCCTGTGGGAGAGCCGGAAAGAGGAAGCCATTCGTCTCAAGGGTGAATGCTCTTCGTGATCTACGATGGTGTACGCAGCGTTGTCAGTGGACCAGCGATGATTGGACAAAAGTCATGTGGAGCGCTGAAAGCCGCTTCACCCTTCAAGAATCTGAAGGTTGTGTGTGGGTCTGGAGACGGCCAACCGAGAAATACAACTCAATCTATACGAGCAGCATCGTTAAAGAGTGGTTTCAGAAAAATCAAAAGCAACTACGAATCTGGATGAGCTGTTGCACTGTTTCTGGAGCTGAAGGGCGGTGTCGAATTCGCCTGTCAAGCATGTCCCAAAGATGCTCAAGGGGATTTAGGTCTGGACTCATTGCAGGCCACCTCATGGTCTGAATGCCATGCATCCGTAGGATGTCTTGAGTGACAGCTGCAGTGTGTGGATGAGCATTATCTTGCATCAGAAGGAATCCAGGCCCCATGCAGCAACAATCACATGTTCTCCCAGAATGTCACGAATGTAAACGTCAGAGGTCATTCGCCCTCGGACGACCACAAGATCCGTTCGATGGTCTATTGAGATGCCAGCCCAAACCATAATGTCTCACAAACTGTTGCGTCGGTGTTTCGCTCACCACGTCGTCTCCAGACACGTAGACGGCCATCACAGCGGGTCAGGCGGAATCTTGACTCGTCTGTGAAGAGAACAGAACGCCAGTGGCGAAGCTGCCAGGTGACATGTTGATGTGCAAACTCTAGTCGCGCCTGTATGTGCTGGCGGTTTAGCCTAGGCACTCGATTTGGTCGTCTGGCTCTCAAGCCAACTTCACGTAATCTGTTCCGGATTGTTTGATCTGAAACAGCTACCCAGTTGACATCTGCAGGTCATTTCTCAGGTCTCTGGCCGTTGAGGTTCTTCGGCGCAGGGTACAAGTCCGCACATAACGATCTTGATTGGCGGTTGTTGAGCGTCGGCGACCTTACCCAGCTGTTCGTGTGTACTGGCCAGTCGCCTGGAATCGTGTCCGCAGTCGGAAAATGACGGAAGAGGACACACTGAGGGCATTCGCCACAGTCCGAAATGATTGACCCGTTTGTTTCAAGATATGTCAGAGCATTAACAACAACGTTCCAGGAATGCATGCACCTTCTAATGTTCGACCGTTATCTCCAAGCAAAGAGTGTACTGGCATGTAACCACTTTGTTTTCCGGGGGGTTATATTGCTATGCAAATTTCTCAGAACATCTGGCAGCAAAATGTGTTGGCTTCAACCATTTCCTATGAGGGAGATAGTACGTTTCAGGTTGCAGAAGTTGAAAATACACTGAGCGAGCATATTATTATGACCACCTGACATGTTTATGCAAATGCGCGCACGGATGTCGCCACAATGTTGCTAGCGGGCCGGACCAATATAAAAAGGGAAGCTGAGTGTCGTCGACAACAGTAGACGTGTTCCATTCTTCAACTATGGGTAAACGACGCCATTTAACAGCCTTCGAACGCGGGATGATTGTAGGTGCTCGGAGCTATGGAGCGAGTATCAGCGAAACAGCAGCATTCGTGGGGTCTGAACGTTCACGTTGTGGCCGCCCGCGGATGGTTGATGATCGGACAGAACGGAGACTGTCACGACCGGTAAAGGATAACAGAAGGACAACTGTGCATCAAATCGCTGCTGACCTTAATCAGGGGTCCTGCAAAACGATCTCTGAATGCACGGTCCGCAGCACACTGTATCGCATGGGATACGGAAGCCGAAGACCTGTCCGCACACCTTTGCTGTCTGCATCAAGCGGAAACGACTCCAATTCGCTTAGGAGCACAAGGACTGGGCTGTCGAGCAGTGGAAACAAATCATTTCACGACTCCAGTTACATCATGCAGACGGCCGCGTGAGAATCTAGCGGAAACAGCACGAAAGCATGGACCCTGCATGCACGAGTACAACCCTTCAGGCCAGTGCGGGCAGTGTTATGGTCTGGGGACTGTTTTCCTGGCATGCGTTGGGTCCGTTAATACGTGTTGTACAACGTCTGGATGGCACAGCATACCTCCGTATCGTCGCCGATCAAGTCCACCCTGTCATGTTGACGGCGTACCCCAATGGAGATGGCTACTTCCAGCAAGACAATGCGCCATGCCACAGAGCTCGTATAGTGCAGGAGTGGTTCCAGAACATGAGGGGGACTTTACCTTACTTCGGTGGCCCCCAAATCCCAGATCTCACTCCAATTGATCATTTGTGGGACGAAGTCGAACGAACCATCAGACGGCTGGATTCACCACCGTCCAATCTAGCACAACTAGGTCAGATTCCTCCCACCACCTTCCAACATCTCGTGGAGTCAATGCCTCGAAGAATCACCACAGTATTAGAGGCAAAAGGTGGCCCAACGAGATACTGACAGAGTGGTCATAATAATACGCTCACTCAGTGTATAGATTACAACCAGCTTCAAAATGGTTCATTCGCGGAACCATAGTTATCAATTCGCTTCTATCTCGTCATTACGATTTGTTTGATGTATTACTTACAATATCTTACGATAGAAAATTGCTGGGTGGGGTCGTGAAGGTACCATTTGTGCACGTGCTACTAATCCGATTTAGATATTATTTGTGATTGGTTCGTGCCATGAACCATATTCATCGACTGACGAAAACAGATTTTGAAAATATTTCATAGCTTTCGAGGAGTTAGAGTTACAAATAGAAAGACAGACACGTTTTCCTACACTCATAGCATAAAAGCACCATTCGGTACTTAGTAAGAGCTTTAAAGGCATGCAAGGGAACCACCTATGGCGATCATTAATTTTACGTTATATTCATTCATGACAAGTCCATCATTACAAGCTGTTTGATATTTGGTCGGGCCTCCTCTGGCCCTGTGGAGCTCAGCGATACGGCATGGAGGCAGATACCACCACACAGTGTGCAGAGCGGTAGCCAATTGCGATCTGTTCGTGGGTGGAGGATCCAACGCACGGAGCCCGAGTTTAACGCCATCCCAAATATGCTCGATAGGGTTCATATGAGGGCTACGGGATGGCTAGTGCGTTCGACCTCCTCTGCATGCTCTTCGAAGCATTATCGGGCGACATTGGAGCGCATTGTCATGGAAGACCAAAATCGGTCAGAGATGGTCCTCGAGCAGTTGACGATACCGCAGACCATTCAACGTGTTTTCTAGAAGAACAAGGGGGCCCATTCCATAACAGGAAAACGATGACTGATTCCCCACCGCCCTGGACCGCGCCCTCTTGGTATGCCGGGTCCATCGTCTCATGAGCTCTGCGCCACCACCGTGCCTCCCATCGGCATGGAATAGTTGATACCGTGATTCGTCCGACCATATGGCGTTACGCCACTGTTGCACTGTCCAGCCGATGTGATTGGTGGCAAATGTACGCCGGATTGTCCGATGACGAGGGATTAACAGTGGTACCCGCATAGGGCGACGGCTCCCATAGCCGAGGGCACGCATGTTCCTACGCATTGCCCACTGGGAGACGATTCTAGCTCGGCCGACGTTGAATCGGTCCATGATTTGTCGCACAGTGGCCCTCCTGTCTCTGTTGACCATTCGTCCCAGGTGTCCCCTCCTCTACGGATACTAAGCAAAGACTTTCCAAGAAATGCCGAGCAAAGATGTGCCACCGTAGTTGTTGAATTCCAAAGGAATTTGACACACCCGAATCAACCGGAAGACACCATCCTGATTCAAGGCCTTTAACATGCACACCGGATCTCATCATCACCTGTAGCTTTGCTCAGCGATTTGATTGCCCATCTGATTTTACTTCAGATGTACTACTATGAGTAATTTCCGTTTCAAAAGCACCTCATAGAAGCTAAAGGCGGCCTCTTGCACGCTGTCGACTTGTTGCGAACAACCAAAAACTGAAATGAGACAAGGGGAATAATGACAAGATCCAAGAAAAAGCAAGGCCTCATGCAATATGCTATGTTGGAAACCTGATGCTAAATGTTCTTGCGGGCCAATTTTCATAAGCATTTGTAATGAGGGAAATCAAGGCGCGTGGACTTCAGAAGCGCGGGCCTTGTGAGGCCACATCAGCAGCACCTTACATGGGCCGCCAGTGTTGTTTATTTCAAAGATATACGAGGCCTGTGAGAAAAGTATCCGACCTTCGGCCGGGAAAAAAAAATTACACACCTGGAGCATTGGAAACCTAATCACCTTCAAAGTAGTCTCCTTGGGACTCCACACACAGCTCCTAGCAGTGCCGCCATTGTTGGAAGCATTCCTGGAAAGCGTCTTTCGGAATGGAGTTGAGCTCGGCTGTCGTTGCAGCCATAATGTCCTCTCTTGTCTGAAATCGCGTTCTTTTCAATGGCCTCTTGAGTTTCGGGAACAGCCGAAAGTCGCAGGGGGCAGGTCAGGAGAGTAAGGAGCCTCTGGTTCACGGGAGTCTGGTTTTTCGCCAAAAAAGTCTGAATCAAGTTTGGTTTTTGAGGCGCCAATTGCCTGTTGACCACAATTGCCTGTTGTACCACACCGCAAAAGTCAAAGAAAGCAGTCAGCATCACTTTCACATTGCTGCGCACTTGGCGGGCCTTCTTTGGTCGTGGTGACGAGGAATGCTTTCACCTGGCTCTCGCCCAGTTTCTGGCAAAATTTGATGCAGTAACGCTGCTCCAGTCGTTCCGTCATTTTCCTTCAAATCAAAAACCGACGAGAGCACAACACACTATCTCCCTCTAATGCTGATTGCCAGCAACTGACGCTATTGAGAGGCGGGAAAAAATTCACGCATATGCACTAAGGTTCGAGGTCGGCTCATGCAAGCGCGCGCGATCCAAATCCATCAGGTTTTCGCAAAAAAAAATTAGGTCGGATACTTTTCTCACAGGCCTCGTAAACAAAACACACGATGGAGAAGGGGTGGTTGTTCCCACAGTGCGAAGACATCAGTAGAAACAAGCCACCCCAGCGGTTGCTCTCGATTTTCTGGCCTCCAGCAACTGACGGATTGCCGCAACCATGTGTTTAAACGACGATAACTATTCTAGTTACGTCTCGAGGTTGTTGGCCTCCCATCTGAACTCTCAATAGTTTGTGATGAAAGACTTCTCTCCACGAAGGCCTTGGCTTAAGCTGTTGGTACTGCTCGAGCGTATAATAATTGCAATGCATACAAGACCGAATTATTGATCAAGCTACAGAAAAACAAATGATCAAGGATTAGACTGATGAAATGCCATATTGCAAATGAAGCCATCCAGCACATCACATCCAGATGCAAAATACTCAAGGAGAGACATATCAGGTTACCAACACCTTGTATCAATATCTACCAAAGATAAAGCTTAGGTACATAAACAATCCTTACTACAAATACATGTATATCCCAATAATAACAGAGTTGTTATTTTCCAAGCCAGTGAGTAAGAGTCCAAGAAGTCAGTCTCGAACTAGGTGGCTAGAATACATGGAGAATCTGGGTTCGAGTCGCTTGGGCATTACCAGGGAGGAGATGCATTTGACAGGGTTATAATTACTAATAAAACTTTCTGTCATAGCAAGCCAGATACTTAGATACAATATTCATTTCCAAAAAAGTTGGGACAGTGCAAAATATATAGAAAAAACCAAAAGGGATGATGTAACAAAACTTTCTCGCGAATCCAAAATAGCAGATACATTTATGAAATGACATAAATATACCGTGTGCACCAAAACTTTTTGTATCGTGGCCGGGACGTTCATTTTGAATGGGGGTGTTGCAACACGTTCCAAAATAGTAGGGACATACGTTGTAGAAAGCGCCGTTAGTAGTGGAACCTTCCGAATTGTTCGGGAATAATCTAGAATGATGACGTCGTACTACATTCCGTATAAATAACAGTTGCCATCCGTCGTTGAGGTAACTTATTCGGAACGATGGGTCGAGGCAAGCCAGTTAGAGAAGATCTTAGTGTTCGAATCGTTCAAGAATTCACAAACAACGTTTCTCAGCGTGTAATAGCCAGAAGATTTAACCTGTCATCATCTACAGTACAGAATATTATCGAGCGCTACCGAGATAGTGGTGAGATCACAGTTCGGAAAGGCCAAGGTAGAAAACCTATTCTGAATGCTCGAGCTCTTCGGATCCTCCGACGTCACTGCGTCACGCATAGGAATGCTGCGATTACGGACATAGCCACGTGGGCCCGCGATTTCTTCGGGAAGCCATTATCGTTTAATTCTGTACGCCGGTGCATCCACAAATGCAAACTTAAGTTATACTGTGCACGACGGAAGCCATACATCGACAAACGACAGCAACGTCGCCGTCTGATATGGGCTCGAGCCCATCGCAATTGGTCCCAAGCACGCTGGAAGAACATATTGTGGTCGGATGAATCAACCTTTACGATTGTTTACGGAAATAATGGACGCCGTACGCTCCGGACCAAAGACGAAAAGGATATTCCCGCGTGCTACAGGCGTTCGGTACAGAAACCACTGTCTGTCACGGTCTGGGGCTGTATTAGTGGCCATGGAATGGGAGACTTGCACATCTGCAATGGCACCGTCAATGCTGAAGCGCATATACAGATCCTGGAACAAGCTATGGTGCCATCTAAGAGGCGCCTGTTTGGACGACGTCAGTGGATATTTCAACAAGACAACGCCAGACCGCATGCAGCGCGCATAACTTGTGCATGGCTACGTCGGCAGCGCATTCGTATGTTGGAATGGCCCCCTTGCAGCCCGGATCTGTCGCCTATAGAAAACGTTTGGCATATTATTAAACGAAAACTACGACAGCGACGACCCCGGACAGTTGAACAGCTAAAAACCTATATCCAACAGGAATGGGACAGAATTCCGGTTACGGTGTTAGAAAGATTGGTGTCATCGATGCCCAGAAGATTACAGTGGTCATCAAGAGGAGAGTTGACGCCACACTGTGGTAAACGCCGTGCTGTCCCAACTTTTTTGGGAGTGTGTTTCACGTGCCAAACAGGAAAACCACCTGTATCTTTGTTTAAGCATATAAGAAGATATGTGATCCCATGCCTAATTTATCGTTTATGTATTGTAATGCGTTGAAATAAACGGCAACACAATAATCCAAACAAATGTGTTGTAGTTCTTCTTATATGTTGCACTGTCCCAACTTTTTTGGAAATGAGTATTGTAAGAAA
>JAHWFO010054538.1:0-15702 GCA_023313115.1 Rhysida immarginata
TTATTATTATTATTATTATTATTATTATTATTATTATTATTATTATTTTTAGCTTCCTATTAAAATGGGCACAATTAGAGATACAGCACTGGCGAGAACAGTCAAAAACACTATAACGTACCGCATATGGTAATTGGTTCCACGCAGTAAGGGAATTAAATAGAAATTTATTTAATTTGAAATTCGATAATTTTGGTAATGTAAACTTATATTTTTGAGGTCTACGAACTTCAACAGTATGTTTAAACCAATTCAATATGAAATGACATGGATGATGTTGGTGACGCAAAGCATTAGCAATGTTCTTAAAACGACAATAAACAATATAGGAATCAAGGGTAAACAACTGGAATTTAATACAACAATCAGTAATTGAGGCAAAACGGGATAGTTTAAAAGATGTGCGTATGCAATTGTATATATCTACAGGGGCGATTAATAAATAAGGTCTCCATGGCTGTAACTTTTTTATTTGTTAACCGATTTTCAAAATTCTTTTTGTATCTTATACTCACATTTGTCCTCTATGTAATGCACTATTCACTTTTCGACATAGTCTCCATCCCTTTCCACGCATTGCGCCAACGCGTGACTAGTTGGGTGAACCCGTCGGAGAGGAATTCCGGAGTTGTTGTCGACACCAGAATTGAATGGCAGCTTTGGACCCTCTTCTGGAGTACGATAACGTCCACCCGCACACGAGTCACCACACACCAGAGGCGTTGCAGCGCCTACAGTTCAAAGATGAAAAATTGCAGTTCACAAATGAAAGACTTTGCACATTGCGACTTTCACCCATTCTCAAAGAAGAAACAGCCCCTTAAGGGACATGAGTTGGTTCTGACGGCGAGGTAAACGCTGCCATTCAATCCTGGTGTCGACAACAACTCCGGAATTCCTCTCCGACGGGTTCACCCAACTAGTCACGCGTTGGCACAATGCTTGGAAAGGAATGGGGACTATGTCGAAAAGTGAATAGTGCATTACATAGAGGACAAATGTGAGTATAAGATACAAAAAGAATTTTGAAAATCGGTTAACAAATAAAAAAGGTACAGCCATGGAGACCTTATTTATCAATCACCCCTCGTACTTTCAAAGTTTTTAGACGATATAGGTAGGTATTAGACCAAAAGCATATTCCATATTCTAGAACAGAAAAAACCTTTGTAATAATAACTTGCTTCATTTCCTTAAAACTCAGCACTTTACTCAATTTATATAATAAAAATCTCATTTTGCTCAATTTTCCGATCAAGTATGCGATATGACCATTGAAAGTAAGGTTCTGGTCAAATATAACTCCCAATATGGTGATACTATCGTTCGATGTAATACTTACAGCCTTACCATTGATGCTGTTTTGCCCATGTTTAGAGTCATATTTCTATCGGTATACCTCTGAGAAAATTTCTCTAAGTCTTCCTGCATCATAGATTTCGCTAGGGGCAATTGCTGTACATGACATGAATAAGAGAGAAAGTTATCGTCGACATAACTGTGCAAAGTAAAGTTGGTCGATATTTCATCTAGAGAACTAGAAAAGATAGAGTAGAATAAGTTGCTGAAGCAGGAACTTTGGACAGCGCCAAGGTCTGATGGAATACAAATGTTGTATTGACCACTTTTTAACTGCATCTATCTATTATTGAAGTAAGAATCACAGAGCGCATACGCTTCACCATGTACACCAAAGCGATATAGGTCATGCAACAGTTGTTTTCGAGGCTTTGGAAACGCCGGTGTTGGCGAGTATATAAACCTGATTTGTATCAAGGGCGTCTACCATTCGTATGTAAGGGAGGAAAATTATATAAATTGTACTGCTGTTGTTTCTACATCCGAATTGATTAGGTGGAAATTGGGGAATGATAAACTGCTTCAATTGGATAAATATCGCTTGCTCCACAACTTTAGTAATTGGATGGAAGTTTGCAATTGGACGATAGTTAATGTAATCTGAAGTAGCTCCTTTCTGTTTATACAAGGGAGTGATATTTGCTATCTTCCAATTATCAGGTTATGTCGAAGAGTGAATATGGTAATATTAGGGCACGTGCTACTAAACCAATTCCCACTATCATTATTTTCTCGTTATATTCAGTCATGACACGTTGTTACGAGTTGTTTGATATATTACATGCCATATCTTAGCATTGAAAGTTCCAATAGTACCATAGGGTGCCATATGGTACTATTAGGGCACGTGCAACTCAACCAATTCCCACTATCATTATTAACTCGTTATATTCAGTCATGACACGTTGATACGAGTTGTTTGATATATTACATGCCATATCTTAGCATTGAAAGTTACAACAGTACCACATGGTACCATTAGGGCACGTGCTACTAAAACAATTCTCAGTATCATTATTTACGCGTTATATTCATTTATGAGACATCCTTACACGTACACTTGTTACTAGATCAATATCTGCTATCACTAGTTACTCTTATACATGTATATTCATTCATGACACGTGGTGACGAATTGTTTGGTATCTTACTTGGCATATCTGGTTATAGGAAATTTTTAGGGGGTATCATAATTGTACCATTAGAGCACGTACCTATTCATGCTATATCACGTTCGTTCTTGCTCGGGCTCTGTCCCATATTAATGGATTGGTGAAAATAGAGTGTGGTAAAGTTAATTCGTTTTCAAGTTATCATGCAAAATGCTGAGCACGCCACTAATAAAGAAATCCGAGTTTTCCCGAGTTTTACCGGAAAACGTTTCATTTCCGAGCGTGACGGATCAGACACTTTCACTCTCCAGCAAAATTTTGTATGCGGTACGCCTATAGAAGTTTTCACTTTAAAAAAGATGGCTATCAAAAACAAGCAATCCGGAATGCTATGTTCAGGATTGATCATTCTCGGCAAAAATGTACGCTCGCATGTCGCAAAAGCTGTTGTGGATGCACTAGCCAAGAAGAAGTGAACTTCTTGAACGTCCTCTTTACAACCCAGATTTGTCCTCTTGTGACTTTCATCTCTGGAGGAGGAACTCCTCAAATGATATCAATTTAACACTGATGAGAATGTGCAGGAAGCACTTACGGAGTGGTTCAAACAGCAACCCACATCTTTTTTTCGCGGACGGAATTTCCTGTTTCCCCAAACAGTGGGATGCGTGCCAAAACACCATGAATGACTTGTTTCGAGAAACGTATATATTACTGTTCATTAAATACTACTTTTCCTACTTGCTTGTATAATGGAATAAAGGGCAATACAAATATCATTTGATCGACGTTTTTGTCTGTTTTTAAAAAAAAAGTCAATTTGATTTTTTGAGTAGAGAGTGTTATTGCTGTGTTTGTTTATTTTATATATTAGTATAAACATTTAATAGGTATTTAATCTGCAATTGAAGCATTTATTTTATTATGCATTTATTACTGATATTGCAATCTCCAGGAAAAAATAATTAATTTAATTTTAATTTTTCTAAGGCATACAGCAAAAATTCAAGACTCGTTTTGGTGCCCAAAAATCCTTTGAAAGAATCCGAAATGTACAATACACCTAAACCAAGTTATAATGATTACGTTAACGTGAACATGCTCTACAAATGCCAAAGTAAGTTTTCATTCAACCTTTTCTTTTCCTGTATATATTTCCTTAATTAAATTCTTTGAAGAAACTGATTAAGATTCTTATTCACCTATCATTTCCAGGAGGCTATTAGATACGTTAACAACATTATAGTTTCAAAAGTTTACTTCATATGAACATAGATCCCAATTTGAACGATAACTGAGATATGAACAGAAATAAAAATGCCGCCACCAAGATCAACATGTTAATAACTCAGGTTCCGGAACGCCTAGAATAATGAAATTTGGGAGAATAATAGGGTACATAAAAAGAATTCCAACAAGTAGTTTCCGGGTTACGCAGTCAACATCTTAACACGTGCTGATTAGTACTCGCATGTGAGTACTGTTACGACTTTGAATGCGTAACTCGGAAACTACTAGTTGGAATGCGATCAAGTTTTAACGGTATACACAGTTTTATGTACCCTATTACTCCCCCAAATTTCATTATTCTAGGCGTTCTGGATCCTGAATTATTAACATGTTGATCTTGGTGGCGGCATTTTTATTTCTGATCATATCTCAGTTATCGTTCAAATACGGACCCATGTCCATACTACCTCAGAATCACCCATACTATCTCCCCTAAAAGTTTGTACCAGGAATTTTGAGACACCCTGTATATAGCTTTTTGGGTTTTCCACGTTGCGATAATCTCTATGCCTTCGATTAGAGTAGTTGGTAATTGGCTTATTAAGGCCGGATTTAGCACTGTTTTGGCCTCTGGGCAGAACGCAGAAATTCATCTATGTGGGTCGTGTGTGCTTGATGCACATGTGGGGGGGGGAGGGGGAGGTGGCCTGAGCAATAGCTTCGTTTGCCATTCCTTAAATCCGGCCCTGGATTTATCGCATCTTCTTTCAGATGGCCGAGCACGGAATCGGATTTCCTGGAGTAATCGGCGGCATCTCTCCTCGATGAATTTTCTGCCTTCCTTTATGGAGCAGCTCGTTTGCATATTTTCTTCCGTGGTTCATGCCGACTTCGCTGCCGGGGGAGAGGCTCATGATGTCGGCAAATATTCGATCGACTTTATCAAAGTTTGTTTTGATCAGACGGATCGCTTTTACACTGCATGACAATTGCTAAGGATCAGCAATATTTTTGTCAATAAATACTATCCCAAGAAATAAACATTACCAAAACTTCAGTAGATATATTACAGTGATTTTATGAACACAAAATGGCATGGAATTTGCACTAAGGAAACGAACATAATGGCAAAAGCAGAAGAGGTTCATGTAGCATCAATGAGTGACTGCAGCGTTCTGGGAGGGGGATTCCTTCGTGCCACACGACTACCAAGGAATGTTCTTCCAGGCATGTTCTATGGGACTGAGGCCCGGAGAGTGTGCGGGCCACTGCAAACGCTTGATATCCTCACTCTGTGGAAGGGAATTGTCGTCCATGAACCAAAGTCTGGTCCAACTGCTCCACGAAAAAGACGAACGTGATCCAGAAGATTCTCCCTGCAATACCGTGCTGCTGTAACAGACCCTCCTGCAAAGATGTGATGTTCTGGTATCAGGCATGATGCCCCCCACACCATGACTCCTTGACCAAAACGTTGCACTTCCCGAACGTGTTGTTGGTGATAACGAGTTTCCTTTTCACGCCAGATCAGTTGATGCCCAGAATTGCTCCGCATAGTGAACCGAGACTTGTCGGAGAACATCACCATGGACCATACCTGATCGTCCCAAGCACGGTGCTTGTTACAGCACTCTAATCTCTTCCGTCGATGGAGCGGAGATAGTGGAATGCATTTGACAGGCTTCCGTGCAAACAGCCCAACATCATTCAACCGACGGAAAATGGTTCTGGCAGAAACGTGAGTGCCTGCAGCAGCGGCAAGATCTGCGGCTATCTGCGCCAGTGTCTGATTTCTTCCTCATTTTGCTGAAAGGGCTGCACTACGGTCCTCCCGAGCGGTTGTGGTCCTTCGACAACCATCCCTATGCACAAGTAAAGCGGGATCCTCTGGTGATAGTAGCAGTGTTAAAACGAGAAACAACTTCAGTCACATTTAGCCATGCCTCAAGGCGTCCAACAGCTCGTCCACGATCGTAATCACTCAAATGACGTCTCTGTTCACTCTTTTTAATTGAACATGAGTTTAATACTATTCTTCATAAATATTTCCTTTGGTACAGTACCAACCACTTGCAACTGAAGCTTGCTAAAACTACTTATATAATTTTTACCCAACATAATAAAAAAATTGACACCAATACCTTCTCGCTTAAATACAACTTTCAATATATCACTACTCCCTCTAAGTCCTTTAAATATTTAGGAATGTACATATCCCACAACTTATCTTGGGACACACATATTAATTCTCTTGCCTCCACCTTAAATTCGCGTCTCGGTTTATTTTCCCGTCTCCATTACCTTCCCCCCTATATCTTGTTGTTGCTTTACTACGCATTAATTCACTCCACTCTCACCTATGGTATACAATTTTGGGATCCTCCACCAAATCTAACCTATCACGTCTTTTCCGACTCCAAAAATGGTTTCTTCGAATTTTTTTGAAACTCCGAAAGCCATCCTCTGTGATTCACTTATTTAATTATGTTGACATTACCCCCATTCATCAACTTTACACTTTTCACCTGGCAATGTCTATATACTAAAACTCTTGCGTGTATTTATTTATTTATCTGTAATTCTATCTCCTCCTAAACGGCTTGAGCTAGCGACTTGAAATTTTCAGGGCAGGCTTATCAATAAAGGACCTGCTCTCTCGCCAAAAATCAGCCCCCTACGACCCCCCCCCCCTTCCCAACTTTCTGGGGTTTTCATTTAAAATTATCTGCTTTTGCCTTTGTAATTCCCCTCAACAGATGGCGCGGGCGGGCGAAGCCGCGGGTAACAACTAGTTTATTTATAAAGCTCTTAACAACCTTTTACTTTCTAGTTCTCGAGTCCGCCTGATCGTGGGTTCGAATCCCGCCGTGGGCATGGATGTTTGTGTTTATCCCGGGCTGCGTACAGATATAACTTGTGTAAAAGGCGCAAAATGACCTGAGTAGTCGACGCCTTAATTTCTAGAACCCCCCACCCTTTTACTTACCTCTTTGCCTCATTCTCCTTTTATCCCCATCACTACTCCCGCATACAATATCCGCCATTATATTCCCTTCACTCTTCCCCGGATTAGTCGTTCTTACCAATGTAAGAGCGTTTCTGCCTCAGGTCTAAGACTTTGGCCCAACCTGCCATCTGAAATCCGTTCTTCTTCTTCAACCACCAATTTTAAAATTAAACTACTGTCTCACTTGCGCAATACTAGCTAAATTTATTTTCCTGTTTAACTTCCCTTATCTTTCCACTTCTCTTTCTGATTATATTCTTTTTATATGTATACTCTACAGATTGTTTATTATATTCTTTTTTATATGTTCTACAGATTGTTTTTTTAATCTGCCCACCCAGGGGACTTACCTCGTCGGCTTTTTGCCATACTGGCCCCGGGTGGATGCTCTGCACCCCTCTGAAATAAATAAATAAAATAAAAAATAAATAAAATATGTAATAGAGGGACTGAAAATTTACAGTAATGTTCGCAAGCCACCTGCACATGCATTCGCCCTAACACTCCATGGCTATTGATTTTCATTAAACTAGAGCTCATTGGACACGTGACTTTTTATTCAAATTACGCAAATCGAACAACAGAGTAGCAACCAATGTTTTGACGCGTCCTGCATTATTTTCCAGCGTCCCTAAATAGTGGAATGTGCATGTTCCTTAGCAATTGTCAAGCAGTGTACATGACAAGCTTTATATTGACTTCATTTTCATTATTATGAAATTCGAAAACTGTATAAGTTAAATTAAATTAAATTAAATTAAATTAAATTAAATATACTAATACGTTTAATAAATAAAAATTTTCTTGGATATGATGAATTTGTAAATTCTTCTGTTTATTTACAGCTAGATGTGAAGATAAAAACTTTAAGTGTCAGAATGATGGTTTTAAAACTGGTTCATCAGAAGGTAAATGCTTGTGTGTTTGCCCTGTAGGCTTTGTTGGAGAAACCTGTGAGAATGAAATTGCCACTGGTAAGTAAGATTACTAAATAGGAAATTTCATAAAAAAAAAAATTTCTTAGATTTCAGATCATAAGTTTTCTTTTGTCAGTTTATACATTTTATACTTATTCTTATAGGAGAAATTAATTTGATAAGATTAAGAAGGTCCATGTTAGTCCAAAAATTTTTTAATGGCAGAAAGGACGAATTTCGATTGTCATCATCGGAGTCAATTGAAATGTGAAAATCGAACAAGCTTATACGGTGATATCAAAAATACGTTTACAGACATTGAGGGCGGATTCCTCAAACCATAACAAGAACCATAGTCCATATAAATACGAAGGGAGATCAAAAATAAGTTGCACTAACTCGCCGCAGGAGCGCGCGCTGTGGGTCGCAATCTTGGGCAGAGCGGAGAAAGGGACATTAACTGCGCAGACGTCGGATAGGACGGTTGCTGTGGTTTCCCGTCGTGTTTTGTGTGACTAGCGGGCTAAAAACAATGGCGCGTCAACTGGATGTCCACTCCAAACTTGAGGTGCGAGCAGCAATTCGATTTCTATGGGCCAAACGGGTGAATTGCACGGACATTCATCGTGAAATCACTGCTCTATATGGAAAATGAGCGCCGGTGTGATTTTGTTGCACGATAACGCAACACCTCACAAGGCCCGCCAAACGTGCGAACTGCTGCAGCGATTCAAGTGGGAGGTTTGGCAACATCCTCCATACAGTCCCGACTTAGCGCCATGTGACTTTCATCTTTTCGGTAAGCTCAAAACGGAACTCGGTGGACAACGATTTCGAAACGATGAGGAGGTGAAAGTGGTTACAAAACGCTGGAGGAGATTTCTATGCATCCGGAATCGAAAAGTTGGTTGATCGTTCGGATAAATGTTTAGGGTCTCTTGGGGACTATGTGGAAAAGTGAACCTACATTGTATGCTGCTAAAGCCGTGTTGCTTTTGTATAGGTGGTGTAATAAATGGCCATACCGTGGTAGTGCAACTTACTTTTTGATCTCCCCTCGTACATGTCCGAAAATCACTAGATTTTGAGGTATTAATGAAAGTTTACGTTATACCTCACTTCAGAAAGTCATAACAAATGTTCAAAATGTCCTCCACGCGCTTCTACATAGGTATGCACTTGTGGTGTAGAACGTATTTAATTTATTTTTTCTCTACCACATAATTTTTTGATTTGAAAAAATATCCTTTTTTATAAAGAAATGTAAATTGAATAATTTTCTATAAATGCTATTTGCGATGTGTGATGTATGACACTTTTTCTACAATAAAATGCAATGTAATTACACATCATACATTTACATGACAGGGATTAATATATTTATCTACTTTTAGGAAATAATCGACGATATATGTGCATAAGTAATAATCACAAGGGGGTTCAGGCATAAGTAAGGCGGGTTCAGACTTTTGTATTCACCTTGTATATCAAACAATTGGAATGAATATAACGTAAAATTAATGATAGTCGAAATTGGTTCAAAGGCCCTGGTTTAGTGGAACCATTATGGTTCATTGGAATTTTCAATACATGTAATATGGCATGTAATATATTAAACAACTTGGAATGATGTGTCATGAATGAATACAAGATAAAATTAATGATAATCCAAATTGGTTCAAAGGTACGTGGTTTAATGGTATCATTATGGTCCATTAGAAACTTACAATGTTAACGTAGGGCGGTTAAAATTATGGTTCCGCAATTGGTTCAGTTTAACCTTTCGGTACTTTGTTATGTCGTTCCTTAATGGTTTATTAAGTACCGAAAGGTGCTTTTTGCTATCAGTGTGGGGAAACGTGTCTGTCTGTCTGTCTGTCTGTCTGTCTGTCTGTCTGTCTGCCTGTCCGTCCGTAACTGTAACTCCTTCAAGGCTATGAAAGATTTTCAAAATCTGTTTTTGTCAGTCGATTAATATGGTTCATGGCAAGAACCTGTCACAAATTTTATTTAAATCGGTTCAATAATACGTGCACAAATGATACCTTCACGATCCCATCTAGCAATTTTCTATGGGGAGATATAGTAAGTAATACATCAAACAAATCATAATGACGAGATAGAAGCGGTTATCAATTACTATTTTTGCCAATTGATAAATATGGTTACGCGAATGGACCATTTTGAAAATGGTTGTGATTGATACAATGGCACATGGTCTAATGATACCCATATGACATCCTCAAAAATTTTCAATGACAAGATATGGTATGTTATATATCAAACAACTTGGAATGATGTGTCATGAATGAATATAACGTAAATTTAATGATAGTCAAAATTGGTTCAAAGTAACTTGGTTTAGTGGAACCATAATGGTTCATTGTAACTTTCAATGCTAAGATATGGCATGTAATATATCAAACAACTTGGAATGATGTGCTGTGAAGGAATATAACGTAGAATAAATAATAATCCAAAGTGGTTCAAAGCTACATGGTTTAATGGTATCATTATGGTCAATTAGAAACTTTCATTATTAACATAGAGAAGTTGAAAAATATGGTTCCGCGAATGGTTTAGTTTAGCCTTTCGGTACTTGGTTATATCGTTTCTTAATGGTTATTTGATATTCTTTACTATTTAAACTTTTTATTCTAAGTTTAAAATAGCCTGTCAAAATAGGCTTATACAGTTATTTCTGGCTCATCTTATGTTGACTATCTCTGGGGTTGACAATTTTATGTTGACTTTTTGCTTGATTTCCTAGAAATATGATTACATGATTACATTAAGAAGTTTCAAAATATTCATCTGCTTATGCATTAGAATGTCTTGCTTAGGATTTTTGATTATACATCCCCATATTTATTTTACTTGTTATTTCTAGAGACAGCACGCTATTCTTTTCGACTGCCATGATCCTCCTGAAGCAAAATAGTTCTTTAAAAATGCTCATGCGTTTTTTTATTTGTTTTTTTTTTTGTTTTTTTTTCTTACTTTTGTTGAGCCTCAATTATTATTAATGCTCATGCATTAAATTTTACAGTTTATAATGCTTATGCATTATGTTTCAGTGTTTAATGATATTTAATACTGATGCCTTATTCAGGATGTTTAGAAATGCTTATCCATTTGTTGTCGTTTAGTTTTGGGGTAAGATCCCGGTATATGAATCTGGCCATAAATTAAAGGAACGAACATAAAGTTGCCTTATTTATAGAATAATGAAGATTTGCACAGTTTTGTTTTGCATTTCAGTGCGAGGTCTTAATTTATTTTTGATCCCATCAGTCGGCCCACAGGTGAAAGAAAAGAATTAGGTCGCCTTTTTAATAAAAGTTCGTATGATAATAATTATTAATGAGTTTTAGTCTATTAATTTAATTAAATAAACTATAATTTCTTGTGATTTTCCTTTTCTCAACCTTCGAAAATAAATATTGTTATAACTTTTAAATCAATTTCTTTCATATATCTTTTAAAATAAACATTGTGTCACGTGCAATAAATTAGTAATGAGTATTGCGCAGTGGATGAAGTCGTAAAGATATAAATGACAAAGTTTATTAAAGAAAAATAAAACCAAAAGACAATCAATCTTAATAGGCCAAAACTTGAATCCTTGCTTAAATTCAAGACTGTATAAAATAAGCTATGTTACAACTTAAACTCAGCTTAACAACTATTAGCAGGAATGGCATCAAATAATGTAAAAGGCAATAAATGTGAAATAAGGTTACTTAACGCTAAAGATAAAGATAACGTTAAATTCTATGATTCTATTCATCAATCATTATTAACGGAAATACCTTATGCATGTATAATACGGTCACAAGTTCCATATCCAGTACAAACAAATACAAACCAAAAGTCAACTCCACTTAAGCAAAAATCAAATACCAATTGTAAACCTGACACCACACTTTCTTACGTTACTGTAACACAAAATTAAGTCCTACATATATTTTCAATTCTCGATTAAATTGTCTCTCAGCTTTATATGAAAGTCTTAAAAGTTCAATACAAGTAACAGCACCAAATATTGCTTAATATCAAGTCCAGCTAGAGTCCTTAAGAGATGCGCACATAGGTGGTAATACAATCACCAAAATACAATGAATACGTCACAATTAGGGTTAGAAAACATTTTTATCAAGCAAACACAAACTCCGTCACACACCAGCACATAACTTATATAGGCCGATATAAAACACCCTTGTTGTACACCCTTGTTGAACATCGATATCGAGGAAACGTATGGCTAAAATTCACTAGCACACTACCAGGTAACTTTCGTATATCAGACGAACAGGTGCACACTTGGGAGCTATAACATAACAAGATACGACTATTAGCTATCATAGCACACGTTATGCAACCCACTAATTTTCATCCACACATTTCGGTGCTAAGAATAACAGGGCACACACTAAAAAATTACACCTTATCAGGAACACAATTACTTAACAGAGTGAACCCGAGATATCGATTAAGGTAGGCTTCTATGCCGAAAGGCCACAGCCCTTGCACCCTTGAATGAATTTGTAGCTCGCTGTATCCGAGCTCCGGAAAACAACGTTTCACCAAATGTAAATCTAGGTCTTCTTGAAATTGGGTACTCACCAGTAACAATGCTCTAGACCTTCACAGAAATGGCAGGCTTCGGCTCACTCTCGCTTTGGCTGACAACTTTGAAATAGCGGGGGCTCTCTCGTTCGACGCCGCTGTCGCCTTGCTCTTTGCCGTCGAAGGCCGGGAAGCTAACCATGTCGGAATCCTTTCTCCGCTGCCTTCCCTCCTTCTCCGTATTGTTAGAAGCGTTCTGCCAGGCTGAGCTGCCTTCTTCTTTCTCTAAGCGCCTTCTCTCACTCCAGCTCTGCTCACTCCATTAGTACGACTACCACGATGGTTGTCTTTCCATCGGTCACGACAAATCTCCCGCCGCTCTCGCTGATTGGCTCTTCCTGCCTGTTTGTCATGTTGACGTCCTTGGTTTCATCGTCCACCTTCCGGTTTCGTTCGATGGAAGATACGAGTTCGGTAACGATGGACAACGTCATCGGAATTCGCGATGTCATTCGAATTCCGTGACACATTGTTTTGTTTTTACTGAATTGAGTAGAACTTTATCAGATCGATCATTTCTCCTCTTTTGTGATTATGTACCTGTGTAGTTAAGTAATGCAATAATCACGAAGCTGAATAAATTAAAGTGTCAAAATATATTTCGTAATATATGGCGATACGTGATATACGTTTCGGATCATTGACTGTCGCACTCATTCAAATCTTGATTACAAGATTTCACTCCCAGACGGTGCTGAATGGATTTCGCAGACTTCCATGACACGTTGATGAAGTGTTTTTGTGTTAGGAATGTCAGCTGCATAAACAATTGTTTCAGGTGGCCCCACAGATAAAAATCCAAAGATTGAGGTCGAGGGAACTGGTCCTCTCATACCAATCCACCTGCAATACAGCGCCATTTGGTTGGTTACAAACTTCCGTTGATGGATTGTACCTCAAACCGCGTTGAACCTAAACCGTACCTCAAAATCTAAAGATTTTTGGACATATGTTTATATGGACTATGTTTCTTGTTTTGGTGTGAGGAACTAGCCGTCAAAGTTTATAAACCTACTTTTGATACGTCCTGTACAGAATATACACTACCCTATCAAAAGTCATGGGAACACTTTCTAAAAATATACATATTATAGAAACACTTTCATAGAAACACCCCATCACTTTCATAGAAACACTTTCTAAAAATATACATATTATAGTATCTTGTTGGTCCACCTTTTGCTGCTATCACAGCTTCTACTCTCTATGGCATACTGTCCCCAAGTTTTTGATATGTTTCAACAGGTGATTTTCGCCATTCTGCCAAAAATGTCCTGGACAGTTCGGTCACGGATTTCGGGCGTTCCGCACAAGCGCGCAATCGACGTTCCAACACGTCCCACAGATGTTTGATGGGGTTCAGATAGGGGCTCTGTGCAGGCCAGTCAAGTTCTCGAACCCCCCTTTCATCAAACCATGTGCCTACAGCCCTTGCTTTATGGCAAGGTGCACTATCGTGCTGAAAGATTCCACATAGATGAAAAGAGGAAAGGTGCACTGCCAAAGAGATGGGAGTGCTGTGTTGTCCAGAATGTGATGTCCACAGAAACGGTTGCACCCAACTCACACCATAAATACACCCCCACACCATCACTGACCCTCCACCGAACTTCACTGTGGGCACAACACAGCTTGGCAGATAACGTTTGCTGGGCGTTCGCCATACCCAAACCCGTCCATCCGATTGCCAGAAGGTGTAGCAGGACTCATTATTCCATTCAATCATTCGTCACTGATCCAAAGTCCAATGTCGTCGCTCTTTGCACCATTGCAATCTCCTCGTTGCGTGGCTGGTACTGATGTAAGGTTAGTGGGCTGCCGCTCTGGGTCTTCCAGTCCTAGGCGGAACGCTTGTGGTGCCTTTCTCTTTCCATACCCGGATGACGTTGTGAACGGTCTTTTTTGGGATGTTTAGGAGGGTTGACGTCTCTCTAACAGTTTTGCCTGCGAGATGGCACCCAACAATTGTACCTCTTTGGAAGTCTGAAAGCTCTTTTCTTTGACACATTCTTACAGCATTCACGCAAGCATCATCTCATAATAGCATACTCTCTGATATGTAGTGCTGGGAAGAATGCCAACAGTGAAATTGCAAAGGAATGTCTCATTTCATGCAAATCAGGGTTGTCCCATGACTTTTGATAGGGTACACGGAGAGAAATGCTTTGGATGTAGCAACAATAAGGGAATCGATGAGCGCTTGTTTGTTGAAACAACAATACAATTTGATGCATCATGAATAAACTTTTATCTTACTATACAATCAAATTGTCACCATTACAATTCACTATTAATATGTAGTTTTTTATGTAGCGTCAACTAAATATTGATGCAGCACAAATATCGAATAAGACTATTTCATATGTTATTCTGTCATCAATATACGGATGCCCATGCAGCAATATCGGAAGTGGCTGATCATAATCTGTTTGTTGATTGGTCGAGAAATTACGTCACTCGCTCTGTCGCGAGGCTAACGGAAAATACAGGCTCTGGTACTGAAAAGTTACCTGATCAAAATAGGTCCGGCAACAATCCGACCTTCATTGTTTCCAACAAAGGTAAAAACACTGATTGTTAAAATACAAGATGGAAACAATGAAAGTTACATTGTTAATAGACTTATCTTGGTCAGGTGACTTTTCAATGCCGGAGCCTGTCTTTCTCATTAGCCACGCTCTGTCGACGACACGAACGAGATAAAAGTCACCTAACCATCAGGGTGCTAGCAACAATCCAACTTTCCAAAGAAATCAAGCCAAAAACTATACACAACTATACAAAGAAAAATAATTCCGAAAACACTATTCCACATAATAAATTTTAATGACTCACTTTCATTGTCTCCATCTTGGAAACAGTGAAGGTGGGATTGTTGAAGGTGTATCAAAATTATTATAATTCTTTCCATAAATCCAATTTCACATTTACTAGCAGACTACAGTTATTAATTTCACTCACTAGATATCGCGAAAAGCGCTGTTTCATTAAAGCTCTGGATTACTAAAGTACGGCAATTACCTTCCCCAATGCCAGCAGATAATACTGGTTGTTGATTGCTTGGTTTGAAGTCACGTGAGCAGTTTTCAGCCATCTTTGGCCCAGACATTTATTCATTTAAAATTTTATTGATTGTCGGTTATATTTCCAGATGATAATAATGGGAAAATTTTGAAAATAAAAATTCATTTCAGGCGAATTTTAGAGCTGGCGCAAGAAATTGATTAGGCCATCTGGACAAAAAATGGCGGATTGTAATCCAGAGCTGTATATTTCATAACATCGAGAATTTCCGTTTTTTCCTCTTTAGTTAATTTTAGCTATATGATTCATGGGTTATTCGGATAGTCTCATAAATAGCTAATGAATTTCATAGGTAAAAGTTTCCACTAATCGACTCCGATGAACAACATTTTGTATTCCTTATTGTTTTTTTTTTAATGTTAAT
>JAHWFO010054548.1:0-20178 GCA_023313115.1 Rhysida immarginata
TTTTTTTTTGGTTGCTAATGAAATATAGTTAGTTGAGATTTTCTTTAATTATTATTCTTGTCTTTTCCCCTATTAGGTTGGAGAATTCCGGTAGAGGTTATTTTTTTTTTTTTCTTTCCCCGGTTGGACTGGTAGAGTCGAAGTTTGTCAGGCGAGCTCAATCCGGTGCGAGGGGTAGGGCGGCTAGTTATAACGAAGGAAGCAAAACTGTAAGTTATTTAGTTTGGACATAGTAGTAATTGGGCAGTTTCGTCAGTCTAGTCCTATTTAAAGATGGGGAAAGGCAAAGATCAGAAGGCTTTTAAGGAAGGATTACAAAAGCTAAGATTTAGAGAGGAGAATGGGAAGTCCATTGAAGTGTTTAACGAAAACGTTAAGAAAATCTTCGATAATGTAGAAGATTGGACAGAATCCCATAAGTTAGATGTATACGCTAATATGTTTGATTCAGAGGTGGGGCAAAAGTTAAAAGAAAGCGGAGTAGATAACTGGAGCCAAGCAAGATCTTTAGTGGAAGGACTAATAGAAAGGAATAAGGTTAAAGATAATAATGTAATAATTTTGAAAGTTGAGAATGAAAAGTGGCTAAAGGAGGTAAGAAAGGAAGCGGATCAGGATGCTTTCATAGGTCGCATAAGGCAAGGTATGGTTAAGGGTTTCAGTTATGAAAACGGAATATGGTATAAGAATAAAGATAAAGAGGTAGAAACTAAGAGAGTGGTGGTGCCAGAAAAATTGGTAGGCAAGATATTAAAAATGAACCATGATAATCCTTTAAGCGGTCATTTAGGTTTTCGTAAAACGTATACAAAAGTAAAAAGGAAGTATTTCTGGCCGAAAATGAAACAGGATATCAGCCGTTATGTCAGGGAGTGTAAAAGCTGTCAGGAAAATAAGGCTTTAAGAGACCTCCCATTTGGCGAATTAAAACCACTGGAAGTCCCCAACGGTCGTTGGGAAGTCATTTGCATTGACTATGTGATGCCGTTGCCCGTTTCCAGGCGGGGGTTTGATGCGTTACTTACGGTAACAGACAGGCTGACTAAAAGGGTAAGGTTGTTCCCCTGTAAAACAGCAATAACGGCAGAAGAAACTGCTTCCATTTTAGTTAATGAAGTCTTTAAAGTGCATGGGTTTCCGAGGATTATTATATCTGATCGGGACGTAAGGTTCAGCTCAGAAGTGTGGAAAGAGATAACTAAGTTATTAAGAATTGATAGTCGTATGTCCAGCGCGTACCACCCTCAAACAGATGGTCAGTCAGAAAGGTCCAATCAGTCGGTGATTCAGATCATCAGAAATTATGTTAACGAAGAGAAAGACGATTGGGACCTTTTTCTGACGGCCGCTGAGATAGCGCTGAACAGCTCAATTTCTGAAGCTACGGGTATGACCCCGTTTATGTTAGATCTAGGACGGGAGTTAGATTTGCCAGGGGGACCCGCTACCCAAGCCCCGGAAGGGGTTACGCTTGGGCAGCTGCAGGGTAGATTAAAAAAGATGTTGAGCATGGCTAAAAGCAGTATCCGGGCAGCCAATAAAAAATATAAAAAAATACTTTGATAAAAGGCACAGTACGTGGTGTCCTAATGTAGGCGATAAAGTAATGGTTAAGGCAGACCGTATCTTGAAAATGAGGGGGAGGGTAGGAAGAAAACTCTTCCCGAGATATGTAGGGCCATTTACAGTAATTAAAACGATAAGGGGGGTCACAGTGCGATTGCGTATCCCGCCTAGAATGAAGGTTAGGAACCGGTTATTCCATGTGTCTTACATAAGAAGGTATTTTGAAAGGAGAAGGGAGAAAACGCGAAAAAGGAAACCCCCAGGTCCCATTTCTGATCCGAAATTTAAGAACGTCTATAGGGTACAGGACGTCCTGGACGTAAAAGGAAAAAAACCTAGAAGAAAGTTTCTGGTTAAGTGGGTGGGGTATTTAGACCCAACCTGGGAACCAGAGGGTAACCTGCACAGATGTCAGGGGTTAATTGCCAACTTTTTCAGAAAACAAAGGACTCAGGGGGCAGATATAAGTAAAGATGGGGTAGAGTCACAAATCCCCAGTTCTTGTGAACGGGCCCCAGGGATTGTGTCACGAAATTTGGAGGAGGGCAATATTAATTATTGCCAAAGCCCAGTTCTTGATGAAGATAGTAGGCAGACGATAAGAGCTAGAAGTCGGGAGAAGGGAGCGTCGGGCGTTTGGAATAATAGGAGAAGTCAGAAGAAGGGAGCGTCGGGCGTTGTGAATAATAAAAGTCAGAAGAAGGGAGCGTCGTTTACTGTTAAAAAAGAAAATAGAGAATTTAGAGAGAGAAGGCAGATGATTGGAGCGGTGACGATTATTAAAAAGAAGACGAGAAAGGAGCCAATCGAAACGAAGGTGGAGAGAAAGAGGAGACTTGGAAGGAAGGAGAGATGGAAAAGAGGAGAACGAGTTTGGCGAGGAATGAGGACAGAAGGACCTGAAAGGCGATCGTATCCAAGCTATCCTCCCGGGGACCCGGAGACAAGGGGAGCTCCAAAGTGGACACATAGACAGCAGGTTAGGCCTAGTGATAAGCCAAATTTCATCCGAGCCACGAATAAATCTCGCTGTCGTGTGTTCCACGGGAAGCGTGGAGAATATTCCCCCCGGGAACCACAAGGGGAGGAGCAGCGGTGGACACGTGGTACGATACGCGAAGGTTGGAGTTCCAATTATGCAAAAGATTCAACTAAAGGCGGAGGAAGGGCTTCTGCATTTTTAGACCTCGCAAACTTAGAAGTTGGTTCTCAAGAATTAACATTGAGGCAAATCAGCGAGAGTGAAAGTTTGCCTACAACGTGGAAGGTGCCTGCCGTAAGAGCGGGTCTCGAGCTTGACGTGTCAGCGGACCGTAGTATAAACTTGCTAGAGCTGGATATTTCCCCGACAGCTGGTCCATGCATTAAGGACAGTTTGCGCAGAAGATTAGGATTGGTCAGGAGAACCCTTCCAGCCCATTTGAGCCACAGAGATCTTAGCAACGTAAGCGCGCCTATCACCGGTGAGCAGAGCGTAGCGCGTTGCAAAGCTCGCCCCGTTAACCGGGATAGTCACCAGTTTGCGACTCTCGTCACCGACGATCTACCTTTAATACGGGTTCCAGCAATCCTCCCGCCAAAAGGGTTGCACGACGGTGTCTCCGTTGGTAGCCAGTGATTGAGGGCTATTAGTTATTGCCAATTCAGGATAGATATTATCGAGCAGGATAAATGTAAAAGGGATATTCACCTGCGTTCTTCATGCTACGAGTATATTGTAACTAAACGTTTGGCCTTAATTGTTGTTTAATTTTTTATTTCAAATCATTATTTGTTATTAAATTGTTTCCTTTGTTGGCGCTCTTCAAGGGCCTTTGATCAAATGTATTTAATTCAATTAGCAGTTGTTTACCATTAAAATGAACATTGTTTATACTTTCAACTGGCGTTGCTTTGCCATTTTATTTAATTCCCTACCAGTCCCTCTTAGGTACGTTACAAACACACAACAGTCCCTGGCTTTGGACAGACCAAGAGAATTATAATTTTTTTTCAGTTTATTTATTTAATTAAATAACAATGGCGGAGTATTGTCTTGCCGCAACAATCCCTGGCTTCGGACGCATTGTTGTAACTTTCTTTGTTAGCCTCGGACATTCGGATCGACGGATAAGAGAATTAGTATATTAGACAACTTCTTGAAAAATCTTTAAAAATGATCAGGAACTGGAGATAATGGAGAGTTAGCAGCCTATTGAGAAAGAGTGGAAAGACGACAGAGGAAGAATGGTAAGAATGTCAATAGAAGAATCGGCGACCTCTAGATAACACAAAGTGATGAATGGCCAAGTTTTGCTTCAAGACATCGAGAGAAAAGGGGGAATTGCAACAACATCAAGTACATATCTAAAGTAAGATTACGTGAGTAAGAAATTATTTAGACTAGCAGTGGCATCCTTGGAGAGGTCCATCCATTGTGAGCCTTTAAAAAAATTTTTTTTTCGAATTTTCATTAAGAGTTTTTACTGTATTAATTCTAAGCGTTTTCATGTGTTTATTTTTAAGATATTACAAAATTTAATCCAAAAAAACACAAGTCCGAGCCACGCAGGGGTTATCACTTAGCTTATTTGGTAGCACATCAGATCCAAACATTTCATAAAAATACATTTTGACTATATTCAATGGGAATGTGTATATTTTGGAAACTGAGATGCTGATAATGCGATAATTGAACGTTCGTTTCCAAGAATTATTAATAATGAGCATAAAATGATGATGCAGTGACAGAACAACAATAAGGCTGCGTCTATTGAGGAGGCAAGGAGTCACGCGTGTCTCCCTTGAGCTACCTATCAAACGCCCAGACGACTGTCAAAAATTTATGTGTCTGGAAAGGAAAGAGAAAGAACGAGTATTTTTCAGAGAAACTCTGCAGCTAAAACAGAAAAAGCTATACGGGCATTGGAAACATCTGAACAACGGGAGTTTCGAATAGAGCAACAGGTATGAGCTTCTACGTCAAGGGCAAGAAAAACTTGGGTCTAAAGTATCCGGTGATGTTCCCTGGTGGTGAAGATGGATATCATTTTAATCTGAGGCAAATCAAAAAGAATTTAAATAAAGTTCTGGTATATTGCCTAGAATTCCTGTTTTTCCCGCGCAACGCCTGGTCCTCTGCTAGTACAATCTGAATATACCATTAAAAATAGGGATTCCTATTTATGATTTCAAAGTTACCCACGAAGTAATTCACTTATTTTTGGACATTTTTTCGTACAATACTTTGTTTTCGAGATATTTCCATGTCTGCACTTAAATGGACCACCCTATATATAAAATGAAAACCATTAAACATAAGACGTCAAATTTGCAGTGGACATTCTTTAATCAATGCGACACTGATTGAGCCTATAGTAAATGTTCAAAGCGTGCCCATTCTCCTGCTTGCACAAACGAACGCATTGTACCACTGGCACTTATTCTTGGAAACGCGTTGCACCACTGTTAATTCGGAAAGTTATTGGAACACATTCGAACGATTAGACCAGTTTGGTGATACTGAATGCAGACAAGTTTTATATCACCAGGATGGAGCTATAGCTCACACAATCTGAATCTCAATGGAGCGATGAAATCCCCGCCATTCCCCCTGGACATGCTGCAGCGCGTTTCCAAGACTATGTGCCATCGCGTTTGTTTGCGCAAGCAGGAGAATGGGGGCCACTTTGAACATTTACTGTAGACTCGATCAGTGTCGCATTGATTAAAAAAATATCAATTGCAAATTTGATGTCGGTATGATTAATGGTTTTCATCTTTGGGTGAGCTGATTTTTGGATCACCCTGTATTTTATTAACGTTAAATTTGTGGTATAAACGAATAAACAAGGTTACATAAAAAAAGAGTTACATTTATATTTTGACGGTGATAAAGTAAATTTCGATATAAGTTGAAAAAACGTTTCAAGAAAATATGTAGAGGATATTTTGACTACTGTACAGAGTGAAAAAGAAATTTAATAAATTTAATAATTTTGATTTGTTTTTCTTATCAGTTGAGAAAATAGAAAAATTTTAATTTCGAATTGTGTACCTAAAAGCTTATATTGTTTCTTGGTGTTTTTGTTATATTTTGTCACAGCCTTTGCTTTTTTTAGTAGGTATATGCTCGGCATAAACCTATAATAATTCGTGTCATTTACGAGGGGCACACTGAAAGTAACGAGAAACATTAAAAAAAAGGTTAATAATTGCGATACACAGAATACATCATTTCAAACTATAAACTTTTGTCTATTACTCAATATAGCCCCTTCACAAAACAGGGCAGATGAGAGACCAGCGCTATGTGACAGACGAGGACGTGAAGATAGCAGTGCTTCAGTGCCTTAGGCAAGCTGGAACGGACTTCTACCAATTTGAACAGCTGAGGTTGGCGTAAAAGAAAACCCCTCATTGACCATCTAATGATTTATTCTTTAAAATGTTTTGTCTGGAAATGCTGTTTATTAATAAAAAAAGGTAGATATTAATTTTTTTTTCCACGAAGACAGGTAGTCTTTGGCTTTCACCCGACTGTCAAGGAATATCAGGGGACTCTTGCCATACCAACAAAACATGGCCCATACCATGACACCGTCAAGAGATTTTCAAACTTCCACAACGGTGAGAAAAAAATGTGTCCAAAGGAATGAAGATTATGTTGAGAAATAGACAAAAGTTTATAGTTTGAAATGATGTATTCTGTGTATCGCAATTATTAACCTTTTTTTAATGTTGCTCATTACTTTCACAAAACATCTGATTAGTTGGGAACAACTTGACCATCCACGTTACAGTCCGGAGCTCGCGTTCAGTGACTACCACCTGTCCCGGGATCTAAAGGAGTTCATCGGCAGCCTGCATTTCAGCGACGATGAACAAGTGAAAACTGCTTGGCTTTCTTCAACGGTGGCAGCTTCTATGAAGTGATCATGCGGAAGTACATTGAGCTCTATGACAAGTGCTTAAATAAACTTGGAAACTGTGTGGAAAAATAATTAAAGGTACATAGAAACTGTTAAAGAAAAAATTTTGAAAATATATATAGTAGTTTTGTTTTTATTACAAAAAGGACCTTACTTTACGAATAACCTCGTACATCGATAATACGGAATAAAGGCTTATAATAACTGAAATATGAAATATAAGCACGGATATCGAGTCTCTATATGGCGAGTAAACACAGCGTCTATGCTTGATATGCTAATTCTTACTCACGTCTGTGCTCATAATCGAATGTGGGGCCACAAACATGGCACGTGCAAGCTTTTCGCAGTATCTAAAATCACAAAACGATTGTATTTTGTATGACGAAAAATTAAAATTATTGCAACATCCATAATGATTATTGCATCACCCGTAACGGTTTTTTGAGTCAGAACAGTATTTTTAACTATAGAGAGGAAGGAATCTGTAGAAATAAGTTAAGCACTTCAGAGCACAAAGAAATGCAACAAGCGCTTACATTATAAATAAGATGAAAACTTCAAAAAGCATCCAAAGATCTAAAAGTTTCAAAATAAGATTTTATCCGCGCGCAGTTTGCGCGGTAGTTAGTTTCAAATTCAATTCATGTTGTTTCAAAGTTCGCACATTCAAATTCTCCTTTATTTATAGTTTGATAAAAATTGTTGCTCAGACAACAATGGTCAGGTAGCGTTTCAGTTCCGGCATGTGCTTCACACCAGCGCCAACAATGCTTAAACGTGTAACAACAATGCAAAACTGTTTCCGTGACGAACTCACATGTTCTCCTTTGATTGATTTATTAATTTATAGTTTGATTGATTATAATGGAAAAGAGTTTATTCCAATACACTAAGATTCATTAGTCTTCATTCAAAACACTGAACGCAAAACGATAGGCCATTACAAGAATTGACCTTCCTGTATTGTATTAAAAGCTTCCGCAGAAGATTCATAAATTACTGTGTCTTTTTTAAAACCGTGTGTCATGCCTTCAGAGCCAAAGAAATGTAAGATCACGTGGCTCGGGTGACATGGCATCGAGCCAGAATCGGACGCTCGCTTCGAAGTTCCCCTTCAAAGCGTAATAGATGGCTTCGAAGAGCGAAAGGAGAAGACGTTCAAGGATTGGATACGAAAAATTGCATGGCTAATCAGGGACCTGCGAACCCGTAAATATGGGAGGCAAAGGAGAAATTTACAGTCTGCCGAGGAAACTGAAGAGAGAAGGAAATCTCGGACTAAGGGAGTAGGTTCATAATAACACTTCACAATCATTAGCAACGTGTGATTGTGAAGTGTTATTTCCCGCCTTGACAAAACTTCCGTTTTTCCATCTCAATGTTTGTCAAGATGGTTTTTGTTAAAACTCACATCGAAGTGCCTATTTACCTTGCCAAGTTACACAGACCTTCCGAAAGTGCGCAGCTTCATTGTGGACTTTGTGTGGGGACTCAACATCAAAAGTGAGAGAGGAGGGTTTTTATCCCCTTTGAGAGACGAGGGCTAGGACTACTGAATATCCGTCGATCCCTTATTTCTGCCAGACGGATGGCGATGATTCGTGTTTTTCTTATCCCTCCTCTTTTGTGGGCGAATTTCGCTTTTTGTCATCTTTGCTCTTTTTTCTCAGGGTGAATTGGCTACCATTTTCTAAATCGTTGCCAGTGATCATGGATTCTTGTCAGCCTGACATTTAGTTTCCATAGAATAAGTGACTTTTTTTTATCTTTCGTTACGCCAAATTGACTTTCAAGACCTGGGGTATCTTCGTCGATCATGGTTGTCACGTACTTTCTATAGCAGAGTGAACAGAGAAAGGAACGGGACACAATGGGTATATATGTAATAACTTTTAATGAGAACATTCGGAGAAAAAAATATTGAAAGACATTTCTTGATGAATTCTCATTAATAAATTAGTACTGAAACATTTCGTAATGAATTATCATTAGTAAACACGAGTTCGTAATAAATCTTCATTGTAGGCGTAATGGCGTTGCTACTTTCACACCTTGGAAGTGGCTGCTCTCAACACCTCGAAGAAAGCTTGTCGACCATGGGTCCAGTGCGTGACGAGTCGAGCCGTCCAATATGAGCATCAAAAGTGAGCATTGAAGTGGCCACCGGCGAGTAAGCATACGGTGACCTTAAGGGGTTTGTCCTCCGATAGGGATGAACTGCAACAGTGATAAAACCAAGTATTAACACTAGTCCAGCTATATTTCAATTTCAACTAAGAAACATCACTTATTAATCAATGCTAATACCATACGCCGCACCGCTGCTCGCCGAGAGCGGCAAGCCGAACAGTGCCCTGTCGACGTTACCGGCTAAGTTTCGCTGATAGCGAGCGCGACGCCGTTCCTGGCTTCCCTCCGGGGATAGGATGCTGTTGGCGATAGAAAACCTTATGCCAGAAAAACTGTGTTGAGCAGTGTAATACCGCTCATGAAGTGGAATCATCGCTCGTTCACCTATGTACGATGGTCTCCGCTCTCTTCGTTCCCACAACGAAATGAAGTTCTATTACCGTCATCGAGGAACGTTGCGGCCATTAGTTATTTTCAGAAGCCTGTATCTTATCGGCTGTTAGCGTTGGCGGCATTCTTTCTGCTGGCGGCTGAGCCCCGAGGTTCCCTTCTGAGCTTGAAACAACAGAGAAAGGAAGTCAACAAAACCAACATGGATTTTGCTACTTTCATTTACAATAATCCCAGCATCAGAAAAATCACCAACGTTTTTCATGAGCATGGCCTGGGAGTGTCCTATAGAACCACGAATAATAGTAAATTCTTCCTTAATCCCAAGAAGAAGATCCAAGAAGAGAACGTGTATAAACTATGTGGGGTGTATAAGCTCGAATGCCCAGACTGCGAAGCCTATTATATAGGATCCACAAAACGATCATTTATTGTCAGATACAATAAACATAGAAGATCCTGGTTAAACAAGGATAAGAAGTCAGCCTATGCTGAACATCTGGTCACTATCAGACACAGGATGCTCCCAGTTGAAGACTGTATAACAACTATATGGATTGGAAAGAACCCCGAAAGAATTGCCATATAAGAGGAAATCGAAATAAAGAAACATCTAAGACTCAACAAGGACAAATTGCTAAACAGATTTCATAATTGATTTTACTGACAAGACAGACCAGAAATAGATACCTCTATTAGGTCCGCCCATTGATCACAACTTCGTCTTTAAGTTTTTGTTTTTTATGATGTCCTCCAATTGCAGAATTGTAAACCACCAATCAGTGGTCCTTTTCCCTGATTAGTGGTCATATCACTGTTTTTACCTATATTTCCTGTATACTGATGATTTTGTATTTCACATTTGTTATTTTTGTTAATGCCCGTTGAAGATGGTGTAAAACTGAAACGCTTCGGCAATAAAAGCTTAAGTTTTCTTCGAGTGTCCGTTTGCACAAACTATTTGGAGTCTAAACAGAATTATAGACTGACAAACAACTTCTTTCAGACTGTGCATTTTTCGTTCGACGTTCCGTCAGGCGAACCATATAAGTTGAATCTAGCCGTCTAAACAGCCTCTCATCGTTCGGGAACTATTGCTAGCACGCCTAAAAAGATCACACGGGTCTAACTTTCCACCTGCAGATATCTGAAAAAAGGCTGTTTTCAGTCTTAAAAGCTCCCTTCGTCTGGTCTAGGTTCTTCAATGTTTCGTCGCCGCTTTGCATCATCTATGCGTCTTAGTTCGATTGTCGGAGGGGATCGTTCTTTCCTTTTGACCTTCCCGATCGAGTTCTAATGGTTCGCCAGATCGTGAACGGAACTCGTTTGACATATTACTGCATGTGCGCCTGGGCGCCCTGAATAAAGATTATTAGAGGCTTCAGCTCCAACAGCAGAAGGGAACCTCGGGGCTCAGCCGCCAGCAGAAAGAATGCCGCCAACGCTAACAGCCGATAAGATACAGGCTTCTGAAAATAACTAATGGCCGCAACGTTCCTCGATGACGGTAATAGAACTTCATTTCGTTGTGGGAACGAAGAGAGCGGAGACCATCGTACATAGGTGAACGAGCGATGATTCCACTTCATGAGCGGTATTACACTGCTCAACACAGTTTTTCTGGCATAAGGTATTCCAACCGTTTTAAGGAAATTTTGGGTTGCTGATTCCAAATCTGGCATCAGTTTTTGTCTATCATATCAGGTTTTTGAAATATCAAATATTACATTTTTTATAAAAACAACGAATTTATAAGGCATGTTCAAATGAAAGTGATTCAAAGGGCACAGAGACGGATTGAGTGAAAGTATTAATATTTATCTTTGTTTATATGAAAGAAGAACATCTTATAGTCACTATTATAGACACGCAGTCCTAAAAAAAATCTACACATGCCGCAATACAGGACTCCCACTGGGGCATCAATAGGCTAATACCGTCCGCAAAAAAGTCGGTTTTCTCCTGCTCTCTGAACCATGCCCGAACAGCGTCCTTAACTTCCTCTCATTGGCGAATCGTCTTTCAGTGCCTTCTTTAAAGTGCGAAACACATGAAAATCACATGGTGAGAGGTCCGAGCTATAAGGAGGGTGTGGTATAACTCCCACCGCATTTTGGTTATTGCTTCTTGCACCAGTCTCGCAAAATGTGCCCTAGCATTATCCTGGAGGAGGATCACCCCATCACTGAGCTTACCAAGACGCTTGTTTTTCACTACTTGACGCAAGTTCTGCAGTGTCTTGGTGTATGCGACAGCATTAATACGGATTTTGGGTTCCATAAACTCCTAAAGCAGAGGACCATCGGAATCAAAGAAACACGTAAGCATAACCTTCCCGGCCGAACTTTGCGACTTAAAATTTTTGGGCCTTCCCGGAGAGTTCTCAATAATGGTACCAGGTCTCATCTACTGCGATAATCTTCTTCAAAAACGCTTCCCCCTCACGACTGTAACGTTCCAGATGATCCAAACAGCAGCCGGAACGCAGCCCTGTGTGCTCTTCCGTGAGCATTCGGGGTAACCGCTGACAGCAGAACTTACTATATCCCAGACCTTTCACTGCAGCATATACAGAACCAATACTGAAGTTGTGTTTCTTCGCAAGTGACCGTATGCTGATCCACCTGTCCTCACGAATTGACTTATCCATGTCTGTCTTCAATTGATCGGTGACGACCATGTTTGCTTGGCCCGTACGTGGTTTATCAGCAGTTTCCACACGGCTATCATGGAACATTTTAGCCCAACGCACCACGGTTGCCTTCGAGACGCAATAAACATTCAACATCCAAGCATGAATGTCACCTGGTGGAATGTCCTCGGCTGTCGAAAACATTATCACCGCTCGTTGGTCAGTTTTGGACGGACATTTAATAGGAGGGTCCATTGCAACACAAACGAAATACGAGAATAAGCCTAACGTAACTTCTCAAAGCAGTGCTTATCAAAACAAGCAGACGATATGTCAACAATCACCCGTTTGCCTCGTGTCTGCGCACTCACGTGCTCGCGCGCTACAGTCCGATTCACTTTTATCTGCATAAACGACTTCTTCCTTGACGATCTTCGATGTAGAGCTTGTGGAATGTCTCTCATCAAGGACAGCAGTAATCTGCCATCATGTTTGAGTCCCATCGGCCTTGGTAACGTTCTTCCATAACTTTAATGTCCTGATGAAAGCTATGGAAGTGTGAAAACTTGCTCTTCGCTCTTCCATAACTTTAATGTCCTGATAAAAACGTACTCTTCGCTCACGTGACCCATGTTCTCTGGAAACTAGTCCAAGTGACTATGCAAATAGTGAACCTTGATGCTCATTCTATATCCAAGTGCTTGAAACTTAACAGCAGCTCCTCCACAATCTCTCGACAGTTGTCCGCGCTCCTGTTCCCAAGGAAATTCTGCATTCCAAGCTCTAGTCTCCGCCGCAGTGACTGTTGTAACAAAGTGTGGATCCCTGATGAGTGCTCTTATTTCAGGGGCTCAGATATTCCTGCCTTTTTCTTCTCGGCACAATTTTATTCCTATCAACTAGAGGCTCATTCTTGGTCTTCTTGTCACCAGGCGTCGAACTGATTCTTGGTGACCAGTTCTTTTTAACTCAGTGATCTAAGGCAGCGGTGCCCAATCTTTTTTTATCCGAGGGCCACACTCATACTGAAATAAATTACGCGGACCAGAACACAAGCAAAACAAATATTTAAAATTTTTATAGTTACCGAATTGTTACATTTTATTAATGAGAAGTCTGCATCTGATTCTTAGAATATAAAGGCGGGCCACATGAGTGAGCTTCACGGGCCGTAGTTTGGGCACCGTTGGTCTAAGATATCCCTATTGTCCTAGTAGCACAGGAAACGATGGTATTTGGAAACAGAGAAATTTTATCACAATCTGCAACAGATGGCGTATATTCGATCTGATCATAATCATCTGGTAAACTGAAGGATTCAACATCAATCCTCTGGTAGCTCAATAAATACAGGCACAGGTATTTACTCACAGTGCTCAACTGGTCGTCTGGCAGATCGACAATTGAAGGCTTGCCCGGAAGAACGTGACTTGTTCCATACATTCATATGTAACAAGTCACGTTCTTCCGGGCAAGCCTTCAATTGACAATCGAGCAGTGAAGTGTACAATTTTTCGGTGGGATAGAAGCAGTGCTTTCATGAGGCTCACCCCTTCTAGAATAAATTCCAAATGAAATACACTGAAGTAGGCAAGAAGCCTGACTAACCCAAGAGGTTTTCCACATTATGGACAGAAAAAAGTAATAAGATTGACGACTGTCAGAAGGGGGTTGGGGTTGGGGGAAGGGAGGAGAATATCACATCTTCCAAAAATCCGGGAAGGAGACGTTGCCAATGACTTCAAAGTTGACGTCAAGAATTTGACTCGGCTATCTATATTTCGTATGCCACTTTATTTCCATGGAGTTTTCCAGTATTCTAGCCATTAGGTTGTTGTCATGAGTCTTCATCGTCTGCACCATACCCAACAAGAGATCTTGGATAAACTTTTCTATGTAAGTCATGTATAAATCCGAGTGAATGCATTGATTTTTTACGGTCCTTTTTCCAAGTTGGGCAATGGTTCTCAGGGTAATATTTTGAAACGACTGGAGCTCACTCCATCTGCTTTTACATATAGTCGCCCAAGCAAGCATACCAAAGAGGAGGATGGTCCGAATCGTCGTCTTGTACAGTAATAGATTATTGTCGATGCTAAGGACACTATTCGACCAAGGAGAGCTATCAGACTGTATTTAGCCCTCTTCACTTTGTTCAGAGCATAAGTCAAGTGATGGTTCCAGGAGAGTCTTGAGTCAATGAAAACGCCAAGGTACTTGTAGTTGTCAACCCATTCGAGTTTCTTATTGAAAAGAACAAGGGAATCCAGGAAACGCTTAAGCTTTTTGTTGAAGAATACAGCTTTGAATTTCCGACGTTCAGATTCAGTTTCCAGCAATTAAACCAATCTTCAAATTTCTTCAACGCGTTCTGCAGACTAGTGATTACGTGAGATGGCTGATGCGCCCATGCCATGATAGCAGTATCATCAGCATAGAAATATAAATTAAATTTTTCGGGTTTTGTAAAAATAATTAAACAAAACGGGCCCGAGGACAGAACCTTGTGGGGCACCGGCCTTTACTTTACGGGGCGTGGATAAGCTTTCACCTGTTGGTAAGAAAGAATTTCACCATCGAAATCAAATCAGGGGGAAACCCATCTCTAATCTTCTTGTAAATTAGCCCCTTGTGCCACACATGGTCGAAAGCTTTACTAACATCCAGAAAAAACACTCCACAGACCTTCAACGTGCCTCCACGAAAGCCAAACTGCTGTTTCCGAACTAGGCCATTGGTGAGACAGTGGTCCTTGAACCTGGTGAGGATCGTTTTCTCCAAGATTGTAGACATTGACGGGAGTAGGCTGATAGGTCGGTAGCTCGCGGGAATTGCAGAATTTTGCCCCTGCTTGGGGATACTTAACACCATAGACTGCTTCCAAGCAGTCGGGAAGTACGAGGGGCATTCAAATTTGACATGGACTTTATTTTTTATGAATTGGTATGTGGTTTTTTTTTGACCTGGAAACTACAAAAAAACATACCAGTCATTTCTTAAAGAACTCTCCTCTTCGCTTGAAAATGGCTTAAGATTTCTACAGAATGGCTTTCGACATCAGCCTCTGGATACCGGTTCTGTAGAAATCTTCAGGCTGATGTCGAAAGCCATTCTGTAGAAATCTTCAAGCCATTTTCACTTCCTCATTGGAACCGAACCTCTGCCCTCCCAAGAACACTTTCAGTGGTCCAAAAAAGCTGATAGTCGCAAGGGGAGAGATCTGGATTGTGGTAATATGTCCCATTTGAGTTTCGTCAGTGTGTCTAAGTCAGTTTGGCTGTGTGTGGTCTAGTATTGTCTTGCAGAAAACAAAACACCACTGCTAAGGAGTCCTGGTCGCTTTTTTCATAATGCCGGCTTCAGGGACGTCCTCAAAATGTCACAATAGTAGGGTGTATTTATGGTTCGACGTTCTTCCAGAAAATCGACATGAATGATACCCTTAATGTCCCAGAATAGAGTCTCCATCACTTTCGTTGCTGACAGTGTCATCTTGAATTTCTTGGGTCGTGGTGAGTCAGTGTGTCGCCACTCAATGCTCGCTCGCTTGTTTTCAGGGGTATTGATGTCGATAATGTCGAAGTTCAGCCGCCACAGGCTTGTGGTCAAAAGGAAGGTCATCATTCGTGAAGATGTTGTATGTGTTGAAGAAATCCTTTATGAGTGATATGTCTAGAACATCATTAATAGGGGAATGGTCACAGTAATGTGTCCTCCACAGTTCCAGCAGCGATGATGTCGTCCTTACCTTGTATATAGCTGTAGAGAAAATTCCGTTGTAGTTCTGCGTTCTGGAGTTTCAGCTTGGGTATTTGGCATTAAGGTCACCAGCCAGGACAACTGGAATGTCACCATTGAAGAGTTCATAGAGCTCGCTAACGTCGAGAGAATGTTTAGGTCAGAGACTGTTAAGATAATGAGACTGGAGAATCTTCACTTTTCCCATACTAAAATCTGTAACTGTTTTTATTGGTGGCTCCTCCTGGAAAATGTTGCTCAAACTTAAGGGGTTGTTATTATATGACGTATTACAGCTATTATTATGTGACGTGTACCTTTTCCAGTTGCTTCCATCCACTTCGTTTATTTTACTGCATCTTTATATTCGTTATATTTATTAATTTTTATTTATATATTTTTATACAATTAATGGTGAAAAGGAACTTTCTTTTTTTTTGGCTTTCCATTAAAGGAAGAAAGGTGAGCGAGAATTAATTTTTTTTAAATCACATAAACAAAGAATGAGTAAAAGTCCAGAGATTCGTTTCCTAATGTTCTCGGATGATATCTAATTCATGCTCTGAATTTATTTGCGTTATTTATGTAGCATATTTCTCTTTATCATTTGCATTAATGTCTCTATGGCCATCTCTTACCTATATTCACCATCACGGGACTTATGTGATTTTTTCCCGCGTGAATTTCTCAAACAATTAATTTCTAAAAAATATGGTAAATCATTTACTTATTACGTAGAGATCACACGCTAATAAAATTAGAGCATGAATACGACAGGACTGACCAATATCATCTGAGAAAATTAGGGAAATCTACTCAGTCTGTGCTTATGTGATTTAAAAAATTAAATTCTCACTCACCTTTCTTCCTCTAATGGAAAACCAAAAAAAGGAAGTTCATTTTAACCATAACGATTGTTACAATATTTTGCCGCACAAAGTTTACTACCCATTTATGGTTGTTTAGAGTAGAGGAGAGCAACGTTTCAAGATAGTGGCGAGAATGCTGTCGGCCATCTCTCATTTTCACGCAGCGTTTAAATCAGAGACAGTCGAAGAAACAGCCTCTGGTTTAAATCGAAACAAAAACCGTAAATTCGAAACTTAAAAGCGCTACCTGGATAATGTTGCCTAAGCTCTAAAACAGGAAGTGGTTACACAAAAAATAATGAATTGGGCAGTCTCCTTCTCCGACTGTCTCTGGTTTAGGTGAATTGTAGACTACGAATTTCACTTCACCAAGGAAGACGTCATTGATGATGATGGAGGCCGATTCCATACCTGCATAGGACTTGGAGACTAGTTCTTGATGTTTAATTCCATTCCTAATGATGATCGCAGCGCCCCCAGAGGCACATCTTCCAGAGTTTGAAGTCTGACTCTGGCAGATAAACATTAATGTTGCAGCGCTATTACTCACCAAGCAGTGCCTATTGGCTTTGCTGTTGGCGTAGCTATTGACTTAGCTATTGTAAGCGGGGTAAGATGACTTTAATCGTGATGACATTTAGCGGCGCCGACATTAATAAATAAATGCGGATATCTATATAAAATGATATTATAAGCCCACTATCCTCAAAATACAACACCATATTTTAACACTAAAGCAGTCACTGACTCGCAACAATTTGCAATCGTAAGTGACAAAGAGTTAATTTCGGGTAAAATCAATGAAAATGGTGTATGCCGATAGCATAAAATTTGAGATGTGACAGAGCAAATCTGAGATCAGATTTGGAATGAGCACGCTGAAATTAGTCCAGGCCTGATTTTTTTTGTAGACCAGTGTTATTTACCATATCAACACGAATCTTAACAAGTACATAGAGCAACTCGCCAAGTTTTTTTTGCCAGGTTACAGGTGCTCGATAGTTTGCCCCTTTAGTAACTCTACAGATATAAAATCTGTAGTCAATGAAGCATGTCTTTGTCAATTTCAGCAAAAGATCGGTGATACGAATCAGGTAATGACAGATCAGCCGGTAATATCAGCATAACAGTAAGTCCATCAAATACCCCCATATAAACAAGTCACAAGGGTGGAGACCATGGGAGCCATGGAAGAAGGAGATAACTCCTTCTTCCATGATGAGAGCACAGTATAAGGAATAAGGAGCGTGGAGGCCATGGCAGCTTTCTTGATCATCATTTCCGACACGACCGCTCCATCAATTTTGCAGCTGTAGCCCTCCAGCGGCCGCAAACGGAAACATAGATCTGCCGGACAGTTTTAAAAAAAAACAAACTTGGCGAGTTGCTCTATGTATTTGCAAAGTTTCGTGATGATATGTTAAATAATATACCTACAATAAAATCACCAAACCGGGGCAATCATTTGTGTACACCCTGTATTTCGAGGTTATGATTAATCGACGCGTCGTTATGGGCATCTAAAAATGAAACATATTTTTTCCTTATATTTGATTTTTCTCATCGTTATTTAATCAGCTAATTTATTATTATAAATAAGATGGAAAGTGGTTCAAGAGGGTTTTTTTTTAATATGCCATATCTCTTTGATGTAAATAATTTTTATTATTTTCTACAAGAAGTAATTTAATTTATTATTTCTATATTATTTCTACAATAAATTTAGAATTTATTGTATTGAGGAATCGTCATCAGAGAAAGGCAGGAAAGTAAAATTCTTTCCTTTTAATTAATTAATTCCTTTTATTTGCGGTTCCTTTTATTTGCGGTTCCTTTTAATTAATTAATTCCTTTTATTTAAGGCAGGAGTAATTTAAAAATTTTAAGTTTGCCGTTTTAGGGTAATTTTTTAAACTAAAATACAGATCAAATACAGTCAGACCTCACAGGATTTGCTCGGATCTAAGTTGGACACAGAGTGGTAAGACCCTGAACACAGCTAACGTTTCGGATAGAGAATATTCTTTGTCAGCTATTTTCTGGTTCTTACCAATATATATCCAAAAATTTTATTCCAGGGTTTTCGTTCTCTTCCTTCTTTCCTTCTACATCCGTCATTATTATATAAGTTTTGATTAATTTTTAATCATATACATCTTTAATTTTTTTGCAAAATAAAATAGTCGTCAGTCAAGTTAATAAATCAAAATTGCCAAAAGACGAATTTATTTATTTAATTGGCATTTATTATTCCTGATAGTCTAATTCGTCCAATATAATACTTATATTTTATCCTATTAGAATTATTAGTCATTAATTTTTCAAAATAAGTAATTTAATCGAGAATGTAAAAATTGTTTACATTCAAATTTTTAAATTTTGAAGCTTTGGAAAGAAAAAACAAACCAAAATGCCAGATAAAAGGATTATAAAATAAATTATAATCGACTTTTTGTTGTTGTTGCTTTAATATTTAGCATAAAACTAGCTATTAAACTCAAAATCTTACATGCCTTTACAGCAAGAGTACATTAACATTGTATGCATGTTCCTTCGAGCATGAAAATAGATAGAGGCGGCATAGCAACAATCTACTAATCGTTCCATGGCACCAGAGTTAGGTTACATGACATAGGCTTACTGATACCCCTACATACTAATCAGCCAAGCCTTATGTGTGATAAAGTGTTGCCAAGTTGGTAGATTTTCTACTACATGTGGTAGGAAAATAAATAAAAGTAGATTTGTAGTAGAAAAACAACTCATGGTAGATTACTGGTAGATCAATAAGATTGAACGATCAAATTAATAAGATTGAACGATTGAAATGAATAAGCTTCGATTATAATTGACTATTATTAGCGACGATCAGCTACGAAGCTACTCATTGGTCTCTCTTACGTCTTCTAGTTTCGACCAATCCCATCCTGCCTAATGTTCACTGCATCTGTATTCATCGCCTATTCTCATAATTACAGTAACCACTCCATGAAAGTTCCGATGTCTGGGAACGATGCATTGCAATTCTTAATAACTTTGTGTGAAGAAGTACATAACAGACTTCCCAAGAATTTGTATTTATTAGAACAAGGAAATGTTTTTCATCCCAAAACAGCAACCTCTCAAAACAAACCAAAAGTAACACCAAATGTCATAATTGCTTCACTGTTTCCGGTATGTGCTTGACGACATTGATAGTGAATGTGAAGCACTTTCAAACAAACGGTGGCAATCCCCATCTTACGGCAGCTTTTTGGACTGAGGTTGGAAAAGAGAAAGATGCAGCAGGAAATGCACGATTGGTTAACATTTTTAACTTGGCAAAAGCATTTCGAATGCCGTTGTTGAAAGAGCATTCTCTCATTTTTCAATAATTAAAAATAAGTTACGAAATAAACTGTCATTAGATGTAGCCCAAGCAATTATGTGAGTGAAATATCATGTACTTGTTACCAAAAGTACCTGTGCGAATTTTACAGTGACAGAAATGTTAAATTTATTCACACAGAAAATGTATGATCACATTTTTATGGAGACAAGTACAAATAACAGTCTGCATGATATGTAAATGAAGTGTTAATCATTGAATAAAGTTGTTTCAATAAAAGAAGTGAATTTGTTTGAATATTATTTTGAATAAAAATATGATTTTAAATGCGCCTACTATGTAAGGTAGGAAAACGTGGTAGAAAAAAAAAAAGTAGTAGTAAATTGTGGTAGGAAGAGGATCCGGATGTTGTAGGACATCTGGTGGAAGACTTGGCAACGCTGGTGTGATATGATAAGAAGGTTGTTCCTTCTAGCATAGAAATAGAAGGGGTAAGGTTTATTTCGCATGGCATAATAGATCTTCGAGCATAAAAATAGAGGCAGAAACGAAATGATATACTATTGTTCAGCTTATGGTTGCACACAAAGATATGAGAAAAAAAGAAAAAGT
>JAHWFO010054548.1:25178-77969 GCA_023313115.1 Rhysida immarginata
CATTCAACTAAATAATTATTTAAGAATGTATATATTAAATTTTAACATGTATTGTGATCGTGATAAATTTATTTATTTATTTATTTATTTATTTATTTATTTATTTATTACATTACACTGGTCCCGGTCCGGAGCCTGTATGGCCAGCAGCCGACGTGTGGGATCTCCGGAGGGAATATTGTATTATTCATAAATTTCGAATTACAATATAGGTTGAAAGATTATAATAATAATAACAGAGTTAATGGGTTAATAGTGAAAATTTAATTTTAAATGAGTTCTTATTAATATCATTATAACATTTATTTAGTATTTTTTTTCGAAATTACAGAATAAATATTACTTTTTTATTTTATTTTATTTTTTGAGATTAAGTAATTTTTTCTTGTTGTTTTCATTTTTTTTTATTTCAATATTTTTGTTGAACATTTTGTACTTTTAGATAGAGGATTATATTTTGTATCTTTTTTTATTAATTTTTTTATTTGTATAAAATTTGTGAATTAAAATAAATATTTACATAAAATTAGGTCAAATTATTAAAAAAAAAATCACAAAAAAATTTTGTTCTGAACCGATCATAAACCCCGTAATATCGTACATTCTCATTTTTAAATATAAAATAACGTAATAATCACGGTTAATAAGAAATAATGTTGTAAAGTATCATTAAATAATAGGCAAACTACATTTAAAAATGAGTGGGATCAGTAGCATAATCGAATAAAGCTAAAATAATATGTAATCACAAGTCAATCCTATGTCAACAAGGGAATGTTTTGCCCTATCACAGCTGATCCACAGATCCCTACTGGCTTCCCTTTGCAATGAATAGGGTGCCGCCTCTATCTATTTTCATGCTCGAAGGTATGTACTTACAGTAGATTAAGCTAATGTATTAACACTACATTAGTGTCACAGACTCCTGTTACACTATATTAAACCGGATTAAGCTAATTAAGTTACTGGCTTTATACCGTTCATAGTTTCACCTTCGATTAGTTTTCTGTAATAGATCTATAGGCTTAATGTAGAATAAAATTTAAAATTTATAGTTTGAAGAGTGTACGATTACACTAAGAATAAATGAAAGTGAACGAAATTTCTAACAGGTCATTTATGTATTATAGCTTTTTCCCGTAACCAACAAATGGCGATACAAATCACTACCACAAGTTGCAATGAAATGGATGAATATAATATATTAATCTATACTGTAAATAATTTTTAGATAATTTCTGTAGTTTAATGTAGCAATAGCGTTCTAAAAGTCGAAAACATTTTTATGAACTACGTATTGTCATACAAAAATTTAATTATTTTTGAGATACATGTACATCAGGAGCTTTCCTACATAGTCCTATTTTTTTATTTATAAATATTGTCTTTTTGTAGTGTCATTTAGAGAGAAAAAAAGGCCCTAATCAGTTTTATAGTTATCCTCTCTCTCTCTCTCTCTCTCTCTCTCTCTCTCTCTCTCTCTCTTTGTTATCCTTTCCCTAATTCTAAGTTGTCAACCCCCTTCCCCTTCTTCCAAGAAGAGTTTTTATAGTATGAATACTTCCAAATTAAAAAGTATTTTGAAACTATTGCATTCATTTGGGTATTTTGCGTTAATTCAAAACGTTTGTTCTGCCATTGCATTCATTTACATTTTTTCCTCAATGTATCGTTTGATTTTCTTAAAAGAGTATGTAAATAACGGCATGGAGTTCGAAGATGAAAGACAATGTCACAAAATATGAGAGTAAGGGCGAATGTAGAATACTAAAAGCGATGCTACTTACTATTTTAAAAGAATGAGTTAGAACTAAACTAATATACAATAATAAAACTTAAAGCGTCATAAATTGGTAATACGAGTCTTCCTTCCAAAAGTTCTACAGTTAGATGGACGTTTTCTTCGTCGTTTGGAGATGACAATGGGAATTTATCTCTCTTTAATGGCAAGAAGAAGGTTAGCGCAGGGATCGTGCGGCCACCTTAAGGGGCAGGGATATCCCAATAGGGCCATAGAAGACCACAAAGGGAAGCAAAAAAGCAGCTACATGAAACATGCTTAGTATGCACGTCATTTGAAACAATTTGAAGTTGATATAGAAATCCGTTTAAATATGTATAATTCTCCCGTTAGGACTGGGGAGGAGCACAGGAAGAAAACAAGGCCTGAAAGAGGCCATGGTCGAAAAAAAACCCCACTGGGTTAGAGGAATATCATCAAGCAAAGACCTGGGTTCTTACCATTGCTTTTATCGTTCAATAAGCGATTTTACCTTAGACCCTACTTTGTTTTAACCATTAAGGATGAGAGTAACTATGTTGATTTTCGGAGAGCAAGTTGACCGTTGATCAGATGATATTAAATGGCCGAACACTTCCGATCGACATGAGAGGAAATCTCTTGTCCACAGTATCGGTGCCAGACTTGTTTACGTAGTAGTCTAGTGGTTCAGTATTGCGCCCTAGGCCATCGTACAAGTTGAGCAATGCGTCCTAGGCAAGGCTCTGCGCCAGTGCGGCCACCTAGTCGGCTTGTTATGGTAGCACCAATTTTGTTTGTCGAGTAACACTATGATATTTTTAGTAGCGTATTTTTCGAAAATACTAGAATGTTTTGGGGGACAAGTCTTTATTGCATTTTACAATATGAGAAACTAGAAAAACTCACTGCAAAATTGGAGCAAAAGTAAATTCAGTTATCTATACATATAAATGGCAATATAAGTATGTTTATCCGGTTTTAAAAGGCAACTTAGAAGTAAGCTACAAAGTTAAAATTTAACACACAGCCGGTAATGCTACCACAATGATGGTAAAAATCTAAAACTGGAGATAAGTCTCTTAAAAACGTAGAAATTAATAAACTTTATATCTACTGTCCGCGCGCCAGAGAAGGCCGCTGAATTGCTTAATGTGCTCGTACGGTGTCGCTGGAGTTGCAGATTAATCTATTCAGTGTTGGGGGACAAACAGCCAAATTTGAGTCGATCCATGTTTCATCGATGTAAACAATAGGACGATTATCTTCTCTTATTTTTTCATATTTCTCAGGTATCTACCTCTCTATGCAAACGTTTTCATTCGTTTGGAAACACGGCTAGCACTCATTTTTGCGCTACTTGATTTTAGCGCTTTTTGTCCCTTCATAACTATAGACTATTTAGGAAAATGGTTTCCGATCTAACAACCCTAGTTAACTTCAAAACTATCACCCTACCTTATAATAAGTTCCTAGTTAAAGATTTGCAAAAATTTTTTAAATCGCACAACATTTCTCTTAATTTCAGCAACCCAAATCAATTATCCCTTCGATTACCTCCCTTCTAACAGATGTAATGAAGGTTGGTTTATTACGTAGATTAAAAATTTCTAAGTTATTTTCTAAGATGAAGTCAAATAAAAACTTACCTCTCGAATTAGTGTTGGAACTCCCCCACATAATGTGGTGAGCATTTGCATCGCAGCCAAAAATGATTTCCACATATTCTTCTAAAATCGTCGTTTATGGGTGTAGTCTCTTCAAATGGAAGGTAACCTGAGACAAAAATAATGCCTTGGTTTCTCCCTTCCATTTGAAGGGTGAGTTTTGCTACGGCCAAGTGCCTGGAACACAGTTGATACATAGGCATAGCATTAATATTATTTTTTAGCAATAAACAAGCTCGGGCAGATGAGCATGAAAAATCATAAATCAGCTTACTTCCACAGTTGCTCAAACCTCTAATTCCACCTTTGGAAATCCAAGGTTCTTGAATTAGAGCAATGTAGATGTCCTCGGCCAGAAAAGTCCCACTGTGGTTGTCTACCGCCAGTTTTTTATGCTGCAGGTTAGATGTAGAAGGTTTCCTTAAAACCTTAGCTTGGATCTGAGACAGCCCAATGTATAAAAACCATTGTCTATCTTTCAGAATCCTCGCATCCAGTTCGGAAAGGGCTAACACAATGGTGACTACATGATCCTTAAAATTAAGATTCAGAATGCCCCATTGCGTTGAAGTCAAATCTTTATTCTGGATTTCTATCCTTTTCAGGGTATCTTTTCCAGAATATTTACTAAAAAGTTCAGGGAGCTTTAAGATTATCTTGGTGGTTTTGACGAGTGTCTTCGCCTCACCCACCAAGAGAGTCTCCCCCTCCCAAGGATTAAATTTCTTGACTGTTGTAGTCAGCCAGTCAGAAGTCGCTTGGTCCGCACAGAGCAAAGTAAATGCTTCAGCTTCCAAGCGACAGTACTTAAATTGAGGTCCAGTGCCTGAAGGCAAGTCCCTCATAACTTCCATCAGTTTCGCCTGGAAAGCTTCCAACTGCTGCTCAGTGAGCTGCTTGTCTGGATAGCCATCCAGGATAACTGCCATTTTTATAGTTGTTAAAGCCTCGCGAAAAGTCCCAGATTTGGGTTTCTTCACAGTGTTACCCTCAGACCTAGGTCTTTTGGTCGGGGTTTGCACCTCCTTTTCAGTGGGTGTCAGGCCGACCCTAGGTTGTCCAACCTTGGTGCCTTTCGCTGTTTTCTTCCTAGATTTACGGCGTTTAGTCGGCCCAGGAGGAATTTGTTTACCAATCACGCTGCTAACCTCGCCAGAGGCCGCACTCTGTGAAGAATGCGGCGCCTCAGGTTCAGAAGCAGCCGGCTGATTGGATTCAGTTGATATAACAGAGGGCATTTCTGCCATGTCAATATCAACTGTTAGTTTCTGGTGCCCCGCAGGGTTGCCAGATAAAATTGGGGGTTTATTACTTTCCATAAACTGGAGTAATAAGTGCAGGATTGACGGTCCATCCCGTGGGTGCCTGCATACCGGGATAAGGCTAGTTACTCCTGAGTGTCGCCAGGTAGACAGGAGGCTCCGTTAAAGACACTATAACGGAAGTGTCATCCACCCTTCAGCACGGGTCGCATAACACCTTGGGTTTGGGAGTTGGTCTGCGCCCCCTTATTGGATATTCGGAGATGTCCTAAGTTGTAACTCAACAGTGACAGGAAGTAAGGGGGGGTGGGTCATTGAAGTAATGTTTTTTTGGGGGCAAAAAATGGGTCACAGTGAGGGCTGTGTGAGCCGGCGCATTTCCGTGGTGGAAGAACCAGTCACCTGACTGCCACAAATCGACTGTTTTGTTGCGCAGCCTTTTAAAAACTTCCAGGTAGAATGCTGGATTGACAGACTGTTTGGGAGGAACGAATTCTGCAATCCTTTCTTTCCACCATGTTCTCAATAAGGCAATAACTTTCCGTTAGTCCGCCGAAGCAAAGCAACACCAGTCCCTGATCTTTCTAGGAAGAGAGAACCCAATAGAGCGACTGGAATCATTGTTTTAGCACGTCACCAATTCATATAAGGGTCGTATAAATGAAAACGAAAATTATTTATTTTATCCAAAGTGTATACAAGGAATTTAAAACTACTCTCCAAATGCGTTAAGGCATTTATCCCACTGTGTAACAAGTCGTGTAATTCCTTTATGGAAGAAGTCTTTCGGTTGCGCGTGGAACCATTCCAAAACCGCTTCCTTCACTTCATCGTTTTATGTCAACACAAATTCTGAATGATATGCAGACACATTACAATGTTTACGTGCCAGCATCAAGAATAAACGTCACGGGAAACTCACAAATGGTGGTATCCTTTTGCATGATAATGCCACCCTCATGTATCCCGAAAGTTTCAAGATCTGTTTGCTCGCATACTTTGGAAAGTGTTAGAACATCCACCTTACAGTCCCGACTTGTCCCCGTGTGATTTCCATATCTTTGACCCTCTAAAACAATCACTAAAAGGACGGCGGTTCAATTCCGACGCTGGCGTAGAGTTTGCTGTTACGCAATGGTTCCTCCAACAACCGCAGGAATTTTACCAGATGGGAATCTATAGACTTAATTCATGGAGATTTCAAGAATAAAATATCAGCCAAGAAACTGTGGACACAACGATCAAACTAACGTCGACAAGAAATCACAAATCCACAATAACTTAAAGAAACTTCAATAGCCCCCGAAATGTATATCTGAGGTATTAAAAATGATTATTGTGGATTTGTGGTTTCTTATCGTCATTAGTTTGATCATGGAATTTTTTTTTAATTCTTTGAATAGAAATTGCTTCTCAGCGTGTTTCTTTTGAAAATCTTCCTATATCTTCCTAATGAGGCTGCATTTGAATATTTCTATTTGAAATAGGTAACTATAAAAGGCGTCCAATAAGTAAAAACAGCACATGTTTTTTCTCAATCAGGGTTCGTGTTATTGTAGCTATGCATACACTACATTGTTCCCTAATTCCTTGGTACACAATCTATTTTTCAAAATGCCAGAGCCTATTTGCTTTCACGATACCACTCTGCAGATCTCTCTCTCAGCCTTGGTCTGCTGTCGATGACCGCCGTCTGACAGTGCTTTTATTACTGCCATTTCACCATATATACGAGGGTTGGAGCATAAGTCATGGCAACTATTTTTTTTCTTGTAGATATGTGAACGGATCACAAACGTATATGTGTCGTGTGGAAGTTCTGCAGGCATAATGTGTATGCAGAACAACAGATGGCTCTGTGATAGCTGGTAGTAGCGCAGCCAGGGCTGTAAAATCAGTCAGTTGGTGAGTGTCGTGCGAGATGGAAGTAACCCGTGTTGAGCAGCGCGCTTACATCAAAATTGGAGCACCCACGGTACTCTCCCGACATTTCGCCCTGTGACTTTGATCTCATTCGCAAGATTAAGGAACCACTACGAGAGGATATTGCTAATGCTGTGCGCCAACAGGTGACCCGAGTCACACATGGTGCGGCAAATGCTGAGGCTGATGGTATTCAGCGCCTCCCACATTGTTGGCAGCGTATGGTGACAGTAGCAGGGAACTACTTTGAGGGTCTACAGGGTGGTCCATAAGTCTGTCCCCCCCTTCTATTTTTTGAACCGAAGCAGATATGGCAATTTTGATGAATCCAATGAATAGGAAGCTGTGGGTGGCCTATCCAATGGTGCACTTTTCATCATCCCAAATATGCAAATTAGGACACATTCAAAATTTATCTCAAAAACCGTAAGGGATAGAGAAAAAAACCCAATTGCAAACTTGTTCAGCATAAACAAAACAAACAAAACAAACAAAACAAAAAAAAATCATCCAAATCGGACCAACCAATCACCCACAATCACGCGGTGACTGTTTGTAGCTTACAAACAGTCACACTGCACAAGGAAAACTGAATGTTGATATTTCCGCCATATAAAGCATGCAAATCAAAAAATTAACATAAATTACCATACTCGCATTCACTTTCATGCGGAAAAGCAAATAAAAGGCATGTTTCAGCACACAGAAGACAAAACAATTCCAGGATGGCAAGCTACAATGTTCCGGAAATGGTCAACATGATCTTCTGATTATAGTGGAAAACGATAATCTTGAAGGAAATGTTGGTTTTGAAATACAAATGAAATGTTTTATCCTACTGATGATGAGAAATATTCTCAAAAACGTTTTATATAAATTTATCCCAAATATTTGGATCACCCTCTTCAAAATTTCATCTCTTCCTATTCATTGGATTCATCAAAATTGACATATCTGCTTCGGTTCAAAAAATAAAAGGGGGGGAAAGACTTATGGACCACCCTGTATAGGCCCAGGTTTGTCATGTCAACTTTAAGTGTACTGTGCTGTCATTCTTTTGAACCGTGAAGGCCATATTGCCCTGTATACTACCGTAATAAATTAGTGTGTTACGATATTTCAGTGCTATTCATTGTCCACACATGTACCGGGTGGGCAAGAAATAACGTGAGGTGTTCAGAGCTCGCTAGCGGGAATTCTATTAGGCCAAATGCAGTACATTTTGGTGTATATACTTAGTGGAACATGCAGTTTCAATTTCTCGATTTCTGCAAAAAAAACAAAAAAATAGTACCAAAAGTCGCCATAGGGGGCGCTTATTTCAAGAAAACAATGAATACCTAATTGTCAAATGAACAAATACCGTACAAACCAACTTTAGTAACAACAATAAACAATGTTTTATTTTTAATTACAAATGTGTTTCAATGTGACCACCAGTGTGCTGTTCCAATAGCTGCATGCGGTACACGACATTTTCTACAGCAGCTCGCAGCATATCTGCATTAATTAGTCTGATATGTAACGTTATTTGATCCTTTAAGGTTGAGAGGTCAGGAACATGTGCTTGATACACAAGGCTTTTCAAATATCCCCATAACCAAAAATCACAAGGGTTGAGATCAGGCGACCTGGGTGGCCATACCATGGGAAATGCACGACTAATTATTCTGTTGTCTGAAAAACGTTCTCGTAAGATCTGCTGCATCTGACGTCCGATGTGCGGTGGCGCACCATCCTGCATAAAAATGCTAGAATCCAGACAACCCTTTTCCTGCAATCGTGGTATCACAAAATTCTCAAGCATCTCGGCATACCTGGCAGAATTGACGGAACAAGTCACCGGTCCACGGGGACGGATTTCTTCAAAAAAGTACGGTCCGATGATGAAAGAAGCAGTAAAGCCGCACCATACTGTTAGTTTCGGTGAATGCATAGGAATTGGCAGACACACTTGTGGATTTGATGCAGCCCAAATACGGCAGTTGTGGGTATTGATATCACCATTCAAATAAAAATGTGCCTCATCACTCCATAACATTTGCCATGGCCATGCATCATCCACTTCCATACGTGCTAAAAATCTCAACGAAAAGTCAGTTCGGGTACGTTCATCTCCAGGAAGCAATTGTTGAACAGGTGTGAGTTTGTAGGGATAAAATGTCAATATCTTATGCAATATTTTCCTCACCGTCGAATATGGGATTTCTGTTTGGCGTGCTATTGCGTGTGCACTGCTGGTACCCTGCACAGTAGTCATCTCCTGTTCCACAACAGCAGTTGCAACTACTTCAACGTGCTGCTGCCTGATTCGTTTGCGTCCCCGGCCTGGTTGCACTCCTAGAGTTCCGGTAGATTCAAATCGTTCAATCATTTTCCGTAAGTTAGTTATGCTCATCGGTCCTCTTCGTAACGTTTTCAATCGCCGGAATTCACGAAGGGCAGCACTTGCATTGTCGCTCTTCTGATAAAACAACTTGACTAATAACGCTCGGTCAGGATAAGTAAGCGTCATCGTCAGGCCATTCGTTCGTGAATGATGGGAAATCCTCAGCTTGCCTTTTATTGTCATGATTGCTCAACACCGAACGCGCTTATGCAAATGTATTCATTGTTTTCTTGAAATAAGCGCCCCCTATGGCGACTTTTGGTACTTTTTTTTTTTGCAGAAATCGAAACTGCATGTTCCACTAAGTATATACACCAAAATGTACTGCATTTGGCCTAATAGAATTCCCGCTAGCGACCTTTGAACACCTCACGTTATTTCTTACCCAGGTTTCTTACAATAGTTAACACCTTGTCCTTTCGTCTGTATATGTCACATTTTCCAATCGGACTGGTATCTTCAAGAAAAAAATAGTTGCCATGACTTTTGCCCCAACCTTCGTATCTTTTATCCGCAAACTTTACATTAAAAGGAACATTTCACAAAACCTGAAATTTTAACGGAAGACCTTTGGTTATTTTTGATGAATATAATAAAATAAAATAACTAGTAATATTTTTTTCATGTAACACATTGTCTTTAAGCATCTCTGAAATTTTGTGTGGCCTCATTTTCCGCAGACAAACACAGTTTTGCTTGTTGTAACACACAGATTCTATTTTGAAAGCCAATTGTTTCACTTTCACCTAGCGGATGAGACAAAATTATATGAGGTACCGCGGGAAAGTTAGAATGTGTTGCATTACTCATAGTCAACGCTCCTCTTATAATTTTGATACCCTTCTTTTTTTCGCCTCTCTTCCATTAAATTGATTACTTGGCTACCAGTGAGTAGAGAAAATATATATGACACACCCCTGGCGAGCCGAAAATTGCGCCATAGCTTTGCTTTAATTATGTAGGCGACCCTATATAAGAATCTCACCCGGAAACGAATAAGAAATTAATCATTTCATATGGATTAATCATTCATATTTCAATGCATCCTATCAAAGTAAAATTTTCGCTCATTACCATTCAGTAAATAAATATAATAGTCGTGGATTTTACCTTTTATGAAGTTGGTTCTTTTGGGTGTTGTGTTACAATTTCAGTCAACAATGGATTACAATATAAAGAAACAAAGCTTTAAAAATTTTTATATAGTTTCAATGAAACTTTCTACCAATATGCTACGAAATACCAGAATATATACACTGCATATTTGTAGAACTGCACATAAGCAGAAACTTGCACACTGGATAACCTGATTTGTAAATTCTAGCAAGAGTCCAAAAGTTTGAAGAAATCAGAAATTTTTGGATTTCAATTTTTAAATGATGTTTTAAAAATATCTGTATCCCATAAATTTGCAAAAGATAATCATTTAATTGCAAGTACAGTTATCTGTAAATTGCACTAATTTTGTATTTACAATTTTACTAGATTTTTAAAATATCTCAGCTAATTTATTTAATTAAAAATGGATGAACAAAGCAAAAAAAAAAAAAAAAACACCCCAAAAAAACAAAAAGCGATGCCGTAAAATTTTATGAGACTCAGTCATGTGAGTCAATAGTGCGTTTTCGTTATAAGAAGACAACAGTTTCGATATATTTTGAATAATTTCTGATTAAAAATACGTAAATGGTTTTCAAAGAAAAAAAAAAGACAAGAGTTCATATTTTTGATAGTCTTTTGACACAATAGCATTGCATTGTAGAACTGTGGAAAAAAAAATGCAATCTTGAATTACGGCTGTATTTTGAACAGGGCATTTTTCATAAGACATATTGCTACGTTGACAAGTAAAATTTGAGTAATATATAGTCTCTCCTAATTTATTTTCTTCCTGATATTTTCTCCCACATTTTACGCATCTTCGTGAATTATGTAGGCGGTTTTTTCGAAGAAAAAAATTGAAGAGCCGGAGGGATTGGAGAAAGACGAAAAACTGAAGGGAAAAAATGCACAGAAAATAAAAAATTTTTTTCTAAAATATAAATTTCAATTTAAAGAAGAATGTGAGAGCCCAACTTGAAAAAAACAACAAAAAAAAAACAATTTGTAACAGGTAAAACTATCTTCTCGTTAATAGTTAACGTAGAGAAATCTGCCGTTAGGTATTTAATTACAGTTAGACATTTCATTTTGTTTTTAATTTTAATGAATTTTAACGTACTTTTTGGCAGGCGTATTTATGTGTTGACATGAGAAAATTTAAAGGGTATAATCTCTTTAAATAGTACTCTTTATATAATTTTAAATTATATTATTTTATTTAATATTAAGGATATTATTTTCACCTTTTTTAAAATTCAATTTTAATTTAGCCGCCTTGTGGGTGTATCAGCTATCCCTTGTTCGCGGAGCGCCAGTTGAGAAACTCCGGTCTAGACAACTTGAGTAATGATGACTCAGTGTCCCTCGAGCAGAAAGGTGTTTTTTTCTCTGAAAAAGAACAATTGTAATTGTTTCTAATAGAAAAGGCAGCCGCAAAATTGTTCTTTAGCAACAAGGAAGTTGTTCCCTCTATAGATCATAGCTCAAATGTAAGATGAATGAAAGTTAAAAATAAAAGATCTTAAAAACTTTTGATAGAAATTTTATATTTCAAATCTCAAAATTGAACACAGCTTTTATCAGGTCTTACCCCTCTGTGTCCAATTGTGTTTTATTTCAGGTTTTTGTGCCTCGTTCTTCTTTTCTTCCTTATCTATCATTTAAATCTCAAAAATATTAAATAACATTACTGAATGCTGTTTTAACAATTGGATAGATCTTGAAATGTAAAACATAATTGAAGAGTTAACGATTCTATACTCTGTCCAACAAAAGATGAACTGCACGTGTCTAATTAAACTCCTGACTGCAATTCTAGATATTGTTTTACTTACTTACTTACTTTTCAAACCCGCTTATCCGTTAGGGTCGCGGGGGCAGCAGCCCTATGGAGGATCTCCAGCGATCGCGATCTTCCGCCATCAGGCGCATGTCCTCCCTGGTAATATCCAAGCGACTCGAACCCAGATTCTCCAGGTAGTCTAGCCACCTGGTTCTAGGCCGACCCCTTGGTCTCTTACCCACCGGCTTGGAAAATAACAACTGCCTAGGAAGACTAGTTTGCGGCATCCGAATCACGTGGCCATACCAGCGCAACTGAGACCTCTCAATGCGGAGAAGTAGCGGCTCAACACCTAAAGATTCCCTTATTGTATTGCTGTACACTCTATCTAGTAGGGTAACACCTGCAACACCTCTCAGAAATCTCATTTCGGCCGCTTGTACCCGCGATCGCACTCTTTCGGTCATTACCCAAGCCTCATGACCATAGGTGAGAATGGGGACAAAGATGGATTTGAAGACGGAGAGCTTAGCTTTGTTACTCAGCTCGCGTTTCGTTACCACGGATCGCCACAGTTCACGTCTGACACAGCTTGCTGCACCGATCCGAGCATCCAATTCTTTCTCCTGCCGTCCATCACTCGTGAATGCAATCCCGAGATACTTGAATTTCTCCACCTGTCTCAATGAGGCTCCACTAACATGGAGAGCGCACTGAGCAGGCTGTCTTGAAAGGACCAGAACCTCGGTATTGTTGCAAATCAAAATTAAGCATGTCTAACAAAACAAATTAAGATCAACATAGGGAAGGAATGGTAAACCTATAAAGTAACGTCCCCAAGATGGCCGCGGCCGCGTCCTCATATTCTGTTTCAATAATTTATCAAAGAAACGGAAAGCAATTTTGAGATAAATGAAAAATGAAAACACAGGAATGAAATTAACACTTAGAGGTCTGGCGTGAAGAAAAAAATATTTTACAGTTAGAAAAGTAATGAACATAATAATTTATCTTTTTCTGAAGGAATGTTTGTCTGCAAAGTAAAAATAGGTTGCTGCTGACAGTGAGAAAAGGTTTGACGAATTTATCCTTAACATCATAATTTTCAGTTGAGAAAAATGTTATTTTTTTTAGTTTGATTATAAAAAATGTATATCGCAATACTTTTATGATATCACAATGGTGTAAAGTCAAAACAAATGTATCACACACCCTGTGATATCACTGGTTTTATAGGAATTTTTACTGTAATTCTGAATAAATAATCTAGTCAGCAAACCTGTTATTGTATGCTAAACTAAAGCGGCATTTCCTTATCACTAACTCCTCACAAATCTACAGAATATGTTGGCATAAATAGAGAGTTTTTTATCCAATTAATCACTGGCTGTTTATATGAAGTCAGTAAGTAAGTTACAAATGGATATAGAAATGAAACAAATAAGAGTATTAATTTGAAAACAACTTTTATTTCTCTGCATAATCGAGGCACTTGTCCCATCGTTGCATAAAATTCTTTGGGCTTCTGTCTGAACCAGGTGGTAACTTCCCTTTGTACAACTTGAAGCCGAACAAATGGAAGTCACTTGGAGCAAGGTAAGGGCTATACAGAGGATGCTTGAAAACTTCCCAGTTGATCTTTCGCAGCATCTCAGTTGTCTTCCTTGAATATGAGGACGCACGTTATCATGCAATAACAACACGCATTTGATGAGTTCTGGTCCCCCTTCCGTCGAATGGCATTACAAAGTTTCATGAGGATGTTACAGTAAGAGTCGGCATTTACAGTTTACTCTCGCTGTCGGAATGTGGTAAGCAATATGCTCTTGTGATCCCAGAAGACTGTCAGCCACAGTAAAAGAAATAAAGAGAATATAAAAAAGTTTATTTCTTATATTGTGCTATGAGCGATGAAGCTGTACAAAGGGAATTCACCACCTGGTTCAGACAGCAGCCCAAAGAATTTTATGCTGCTGGTTTTGAGGGGCTCGTAATCTCATTGAACAGGGAGATTATGCGGAGAAATAAAAGTAGTTTTCAAATCATTACTCTTATTTGTTTCATTGCTATATCCATTTGTAACTTACTGACTTCCCCTCATACTACTGTATTCTGTATACAAGGTGTGTTGCTTCTTCATTGCATCCTTGACAAAGCCGGGAATAAAAAGCAAAACCGGTCGGATTTTTCTGTTTTCTTTTCCCCTATGTGAGGATGTTGGAATGAATGTTGTAGTGAGAGACGATTGTGGAATGCAACGTAGTGTGGCTGATGTAGTGGCAAAGTCAACGTTGAGGTGGTTTGGACATGTGGAACGCATGAATGAGGAACGACTGACAAAACGACTGTATGTTGGTAGAGTGGATGGCGGGCGAGGAAGAGGGAGACCGAGGAAAGAGTGGAGAGAGCAGGTGGATGAATATCTGAAGCTGTATGGGTTTGAGAGCCTGAACAAGAGACGTGCGTGCATGAAGAAGAGAATGACCGTGGAAGAAGCTGGGATGGTGGGTAGAGACCGGAATGTATGGCGCCGATTGATTAGCGATGTATGATTAGGTCGATCCGCTTTTTTTTTTTTTTTTTTTTTTTCTGTGTGTGTGTGTGTGTGTGTGTGCTGCCCACCCTTTTTTGTAGGATAGGGGCGTGATGTTTTGTTTGTTTTCCCCTATGCAAGGCCTCCATCAACTTCATCAAGAAAGATAGTACAGAAACTCTCCATTTCATAACAGAATGATCTGCTAAGACAGAAAGGGAGAATTTTAGATCTCATGTTAGTATGAACCGCTTAATATTATTATTTATTTTTTATATAGAAACTATAAATATATAATATTCTAAACTAAAAAAAGACGGCATATACTCTATGTTGCCAGAAGTATCCGGACACATGCAAATAAGAAACAGCGTTTTATTATGATGTGACTAATATGTCGTTGACCTCGTTGCAATAATAGGAAGCTTTCGACTAGTTTTTGATAAGTTTCTCCAAGAATTGCGTTCTGCTCTTCCCTAAGTACGTTAGAAAGGTCAACAGAGATGTTGGCCGACTCGGCGTTCCAAACCGGGCTCTGAGCAGGCCAGGCATTTCTTCAACTTCCATGCCATGGAACCATTCTTGTAGGCATCTCGCTTTGTGAGCTGGGGCATTTTCATGCTGAAACAGAAAAGGGTTCCGACAATCTTGGAAGTACTGAATTGTCCTGACAATCTTTATACTGTGCACTGTTTAGATTTCTCTTCACTGAAAGCAAGGGGCCCGGCCCAAATCATAAAAAGCATCCCCAGACCACGATGCCTTCATACTAACACTCACAGTTGGCGCAACACATTCGCGCAGGGAGCGTTTCCCAGGCGTCCGCCAGACCCAAACTCTTCCATCGTACTGCAGATAGTGTAACTAGATTCATCACTCCAAAGAACGCGTTTCACTGGTCCAGAGTCCAATTGCGTCGAGCTTTGTACCATCCCATTCGACGCTTGGATGTTACTGATGTTGGGTTTGTGTGCTACTTTACGATCATGGTAACCCATGACATGTACTTCTCTACGGATAGTTCTAATGCTGGCCATGCTTCCTGATGCATGTCGGAATTTGTTAGCCAGTGATTCAGCAGAGGACATCCCGTTTTGTGCGCACAGCCCGTTTCACCGTTCAGCGGTCCCTGTTTATCATTATCTTTGGTTTATCTGTCCGTTCTTAAGCTGTTGTTGTTCCATGATGTTTCCACTTTACGATTACATCAGGGACAGTGGAACGAGGCAGATCCAGTAGGGTAGAAATTGCTCGAACAGACTTGTTGAACATGAACCATCCAATGATGGTGCCACGTTTGAAGTTAATAAGCTCTTCGAACGACTCATTGTATTATTTTCGCTACCTAAATAAATGTCTAACAATGAAGAAACTGATATATGTGTGTGCGAGCCATAAATCTATGGTAATTGTCACGTATACCAGAGTAATGCGCAATGGAAGTGTTTAAAATGATAGACGGGACAACAGAGTATAACTTTTGGCCTAATTAATTTATTTAATAACAACAATATTTGAATAAATACAGATAAAGTAAGCTTGAACGGGCCACGATTTTGCTTAAACACAAGAAACGCAAAAGGACAACACCTTGCTCGAGCAGAGGAGCTAAACTCTGTATTACAATTGAAAGATTAGAATACAATTATTTATGCAAAGGTGGGCAACGAACCCGCTTCTGCGCAGAATTCGTGAAGGGACGAAGCCCTGCCCGATCGGAGATGCGGACCTCTGATTTATAACAGAATAAATGAGCTGATGACACACAAGTCAGCTTGCCAAAGTAAAGTTATGAGAACTTAGCTAAAGTACAGGCGCGGTTAAAAGCACCTGCTTTCCCCTAAATGAAAATCCACACCTATAAAAATAAAGGTGCCCAAAGACTTACAAAGGATTGGCCTGCATTTATTTATAATAAAATAACAGTAAGAATTTTCAGTGGAACACCACGGAGGCAGAATTTGTCTCTGGAAGAACAGGACCGTTAACGTGGTAGGTACTCCCAGCTAATGTGCTCGCTGCGGGTCCCAGTTGCACCGTAAGAAAACGGCGACGCAATAGCGTTAATAATTGGCTTGAAGCCGTTGATAACTAAAAATAAAAAGAGAGAATAAGAACGAGAATAAGAAGCTAATAACAGCCCCTTAATCTAATCTTACAATCTATGCCACAGCAAGCGAGGGCGGTGCATAACTCTACAACGAAACGTATAATACAAAGCTTTAACAGCAACTCTACGCTCGTCTCGATAACGGCGCAGATAGGAATTAAGCAACGCGCTCGAGCAGGAAGATTATAGCAAGGCATATAGGAGAGAGTCAGAATAATAGTCAGGTCGGAATTTGTTATCCAAAATTGACCCACCTTGAGTAGGGAACCAGGGTGCCCAATCCATGTTGCCAAAAGGCTTCATGCGTCCAAGGAGTTATCCAGGCACAGGTTTAACTCTGTATCCTGGCCGGATCCAATAGGTCGAGTCGCAACAATGTCTAGGCCGGCCGCGACGACTAACGTACGCAGGACGCTGACCTCTCTCGGGGCGGCTACGATGCAGGAAACGGCGGTGGATGAAACTGGTTGCTGTGCGGACGTTTCGGACTCCGACGTGGAAGAGCTGCTTGCTGAATCCACGCTGACCTCGTCACTAGATATTTCCTCTAGCTGGGTTTCTCTGGTTGGAGCTACAAAGTTCATAGGGCGAGAAAAAGACACAGATAAAGTCCAAGAGCAGCTTGCACGTGTCTCATGCGGAGGACGTCGTATTTCACGGGCGGTCCTTTCGCGCTCGCCTTCCAAAACTCTCGGTCGTCTCGCGGGAGATCGGCACGATTTCTCAAGACCGAACTTTTTCGTGGCCTCACTCTTCGGTTCCAAAACTCCTCCCCTCGAATCCAATCTTCCCGCTCCATATTTTTGCGCTCGCGCCGTTTTCTGCGCCGCTTCCGCTTTTTGCGCCTATAGACCTTTTTTTCGGGGTGGAGTTGCCATAATTTACCGCTAGGAAACCGACTTCCGTCCGCCATAGCTGGCATTCGAACATGTGGCGCCGCGATGCGGATAAATACCGAAACTTTAAAAAAAAGGTCTATAGAGGTGGAAGTTATAGCTATTTTTGCAAAAACAAAATAAATTGAAACCAAAAAAATAATGATAATCGTCAAAGAAATAAAACACGTTAATTCGATGTCATTGCCGGCCATCCTTCAGGAAGGTTTTAGCTTCCTAATGACTTTTTCGGGGTGGAGTTGCCATAATTTACCGCTAGGAGGCCGACTTCCGTTCGCCATAGATGGCATTCGAACATATGGCGCCGCGATGCGGATAAATACACGAAACTTTAGAAAAAAAGGTCTATACCGCTTTCTCTTCCAGCCGTCATCGACGATGAAAGTTATTATAAGCTTTTATTAACTTTGCTGTGTTAGTTGTTTAGGTCAAATCTTGTAATCAATATTAAACCAACTTTCCGACAAGCTAGGGAGCTGCAATTTGACACACTTATGCAGAATCGATGACAATTTATGATAAAGAAAAAAATTTTCAAATCGGTTCATTGGTTCGTGTTCTAATGGTACTAACTCATTACTACGAATTGATTGTTGTAACAATTGGACATTTCGTTATGGCGAGAGTAAATGTGTCTATTGTTTATTGTTGCAAAATTAATCTGTATTGTTGCCACTAAATAAAACATTATAAAAGCTTGGTTTGATAAAACCTTTTTCCTCTTAACTTGTTTTCTCAATATTGTCTATAGGTCGCGACGTTGTTTTCCCAAGCTTGCTCTCCGATCGAGAGGGACGATCGGGAGCCTTGGACGAAGTGTTTGTCACCAAACTTGGTGACAGTAATCAGCAGATATCACATTTCAAAGGGGTGTCTGGATACTTCTGTCAACATACGGTATTCTAGTAGATTTAAATATCTTCCAGTCAAAATTTTTTTGTAAAAAAAAACATACTTTTAGGATATCCTAATATGGCTAAGTCCTGTTTTACTAGAAAAATATGCAAAAAAAGAGATTAAGACAATTTTCTAAAAATGCAACGAATATGACTTCATTTGCTCGATAAAATTTATCAATTTTATGGATTACGAAAATGCCACTTTTAGGGCCTTTACTAAATGTCAAGCAAAAATTTTGTTAAGGCAATTTTTTAAGTTTTTTTTTATTTTATTTATTTATTTATTTATTTATTTATTTATTGTAAAGTGAAATGGGTGGAAATATTTAATTCTATAATTTTAGCTATATTTAATAGCTAATAGTTTGATAATTAGCATAACAAATATATATACTAAGTCATGACAACTATTTTTTTGTAGGCAAATATGTTGTTACATAAACAATTCATAATATACGAGGGTTGTTCAAGAATTTTTGCCCCCTGGTCCGTAACTTTCTTATTTGTTAACCGATTTTCATAATTCTTTTTGAATCTGATACATACATTTGTCCTCTATGTAATACCCTATTCACTTTTTGACATAGCCCCCATCCCTTTCCACGTATTGCGCCAACGCGTGAACCCGTCGGAGAGGAATTCCGGGGTTGTTGTCAACACCAGGATTAAATGGCAGCTTTGGACCATCTTTTGCAGCACGATAACGACCGCTCGCACACGATCGCCACAAAACCAGAAGAGTTGCAGCGCCTACAGTTCAAAAATGAAAGACATTGCATCTTGCGACTTTCACAACTTCCCAAAGAAGAAAGACCACCTTAAGGGACATGAGTTGCGTGAAAGATGCCATTCTATTCTCGTGTCAACAACAAGTCCGGAATTCTTCTCCGACAGGTTCCCGACTTGTCGCGCGTTGGCGCAATGGATGAGGACTATGTCGAAAAGTGAATAGTGCATTACACAGGGAGATTACATTGAAAAATATCGTACTTGTCCTAACTCTGTCTGTAATAAAGGAACTGTAAAAAATATTTTCATTTTACTGACCCTCATATAAATTTAAATCTTTTTAGAAAACATTATAATCAATTACAAAGATAAATTTAAAGGTGAATGGAGTTCAATTAATAAGACAATTAATGAAGTTAGTGTAACGATTTAACAAATTAGATTTAAACTTTACTCAAAAGATATCTAAGTTCTCAATTACGTTTATTCTTTAAACATTGCATATTCATTATCTTAAGAAGATTTTACTTTTGGTGAACAAAATAACATTTTTTAATGATTATTGGTGAACAAAATAATATGATAAATGAGGGAGAGTGTGCGTGATTACCCTTTCTTCAACTGTTGCTCCAGCGGTGGGGTGAGAGGTGGTGGTGGAGTAAGGGCATCGTCGTCGAGCTCCGCGATTAAAGGATTTTTAAAGCTAACTCACAGAAACAAATGGATAAAAATACGTCTGATAATAGAAGTTTTATTAGGACTCATGGTGAATAAGCTAATAACATAATTTATATAAGAATTTAGTGAACAGATTTCACTCTAAAATTAACACGACTGTTTCTTTCTTGTCTTCGAACATTTGCTCATTCGCTCGCTGTCGTCATTGATCACCAAAGGTTCACAGTAAACTTGCACAAAGGGAACAACAATATCATTCTCGCTAAGTTTTGACAATCGTCCTCAAGAAAACGTAAACTAATACTCATAGATGACTTTAGAATAATTGTTGATGATTGGTTAAAACTTCAGAAGGTGCTCAGGATTTGACAGACGTAATGCAGGGCTCACAGTCTGAGGTGGAGAAAAGGAGGGGAGTAAGGTGGTGATCTCCACTCGACTCGACAGAGCTCGTCTCTAAAATAACGCCGCTGTCAAAGAACTCCACTGATAAACAATACGTTCATCTGGCGAAAAGGAAAAAGCATTTCAGCTAACGTGTTTCGAATTAATATCCACTCATATAATCTATCTATCTATATACAGGAGTATGTTTGTTTGTGGATGGGTTTGTATTTTATACAAATTTATAGTTTTGTTCCGATCTTGATGAAATTTTGTATACTTGACCTACAAAGCATGAGGAAGATCACTGTCTACCCCAGATTTCGAAAAAATAATAATTATCGATAATAAATCGATATTATTAGGATGGCAAGGCATATTAATGAGAAATATCTCATGACTAACAATGCAAGGCAAAGTTTGTGCAATAATAGTTATCAACAATGGTATCAACACGCAATTCACAAACACTCTGCACGGACCAACAATGTATATGTCATGACCAAGAACGGAAGGAAAAGTTTGTGCAACAATAGGTATCAACAATGGTATCAACACGCAATGCACCAACACTATGCAGGGATCAAAAATATATATCTCATGACCAACAATGCAAGGCAAAGTTTGTGCAATATAGATAAGATTTAATTTGTAACAATGCATAGAATTCATGTTATTCAGGCTTTTCTTAGAATTGAGAGTTCTTAGTACTTTTTCTTGAAAAATCTTTAAAAATGATCAGTAACTGGAGATAATGGAGAGTTAGCAGACTATTGAGAAAGAGTGGAAAGACGACAGAGGAAACGGTCCTTTAGCTCCGTGCTGTATTGAGATAATGGTAAGCATGTCAATGCAAGAATCAGCGACCGCTAGACTACAAAGTGATGAATGGCCCAGTTTTGCTTCAAGACATCAAGAGAAGAATGGGAATTGCAATAATATCAAGTGTACATCTAAAGTAAGATTACGTGACTATGAAATTATTTAGGCTAGCCGTGGAATGTATGGAGAAGTCCGTCCATTGTGAGCATTTAAAAAAAATTGGTTTCGAATTTCCATTAGAAATTTTTACTGTATTAATTCTAAGAGTTTCATATGTTTATTTTTAAGATATTGCAAAATTTAACAAAAAAAAAAATGTCCGAGCGGCACCGGGGTTATCACGTAGTTTATTTGGTAGCACAGCAGATCCAAACATTTCATAAGAATACATTTTGACTATATTCTCTGTGAATGTGAATATTTTGGAAACTGAGAATCTGATAATGTGATGATTGAATGTTCGTTTCAAAGAATTATTAATAATGAGCATAAAATGATGATGCATTGACAGGACATAAATAAGGCAGCGTCTATTGAGGCTATTGAGGAGGCAAAAGAGTCACACGTGTCTCCCTTGAATTCCCCATCAAACGTCAAGACGACTGGGGGAAAATTTATGTGTTTGGAAAGGAAAGAAAAAGAACGAGTGTTGGTCAGAGAAACTCTGCAGCTAAAACAGAAAAGACTGCATAGGTATTGGAAACATCTGAACAACGGGAGTTTCGAATAGAGCAAGATGGTATATGAGCTTCTACGTCAAAGGTAAGAAGAAGTTGGGTCCAAAGTACCCAGTGAAGTTCCCGGTGGTGAAGATGGACATTGTTTTAATCCGAAGCATTCAAGAAGAGTTAAAATAAAATCCCCGTATATCACCTAGAATTTCTGTTTTTCGGATTTTTCGTAGAATGGATAGTCCCTTCGCTCTGTGTTGTATTGATTGAGTTATTATTTAAATAATTTGGAGTTATAATTTAACTTTTTGAGATTGTTTTGTTTATTATCCCGGGCAACGCCGGGTTCTCTACTAGTAATATTTATAAAATTGGAGTGGTGAATAACGGTGATTAATGTTGAAGTCTTCCACTTGTTGAAATGGACGAGTTCAAAGCTCCATAATTAAACTGTGAGGGACTACTACAACTTTAATGGAGAATTACTTAGAAATAAATTCTAAAGAGAAGCATAAATGCTTTCAAAAGTGCGACCCGCACAAATGGTTTTAACAGAAAATAAAATTAAAAAAAAAATTATTTCACCTAGTTTTTGAGCTATTAGGATCATTAGTTCTTCGAACACAGTAAATACAGGGTGTTTCAAAATGAATATCGGGGTTTTGAGGCTTCTTAGTATTTATTACATTTAACTTACAGTTATAAATAATACATTAAATGAAAGAGCAACTCAAACAGTTTTTCCTACGGCTGGTTTCACAGTTATGCGGACGCTACGCGCGTGATCGCAGTACCCGCATGTGATGTTTTCACAGTGAAGCGGGTTAAGGGGCGGATGCAGCTGAAAATAGCCCGGTTTGAAGCTATAAAGAATTGCGGATTGTGGGTTTAAAAAAGCGCATTGCTGGACAAACACATAAGCTCGCTGCAATTAAAGGCTGTTGAACTGATTGGGAATCCCAATCTGCCAATCAGGCAGCATCCTGGGATTCTTTCTGCTTCTTTCCTCTTCGATATATTGATATTATCGCGACCGATATTATGGTAATTTTCCAAAATACAGGGAAAAAATGAATAAAATACTAAAAACTTACTAAAAAAAAGAGCCCCTAAAATGCTAAAAAATCTACTAGATGCGAAAAATACTCCAAAAATATACCAATTTGGTAGAAGTTATATTTTGTCCACATGCGGAATCCGCGGGATGGTGAAAGCAAAACTATTTTTAATGGCATTTCCTGATGCTGAGAACCCGTTTTTGCAGAGGGGCAGTGACACTGGAATGTCTCATTCGTTTGTGTACGTTAGCATCTTGTCTGACTAAGCCCAAACATAGTCGCCCATCAATTCTGTATCCCATCGTCTTGGTACCTCTTCTCCATAACTTTTATCACTTAATGGCAGCGTTCGCCGTGTTCATCGCTTACATCTCCCAAATTATGTTTGAAGAAGTCTGTATGCGAATGCAGAAAATGCATTTTTATTGACATTCTGCACCCAAGATGATGAGTCATATATGGACACTAGCAGAGACACCCGGCGTTGCCCGAGATAATTACAGTTGTAGGTTAAACAGAACAACCTCATGAAGTTAAATAATAAATTTGTTTTCAGTAATTCTACAATTTCCTTCTATAGACGAAGCAGTTGTTCAGATGTTTCCGATGCCCGGATAACTTTTTGTCATCTCTGCCCAATATTCATTCATTTCTTCGCTGGCATTTCGATAGATATGAATTATTGTTAGAATCTTTCGAAAGATTATTATAGGACATAACACCATATGGTTGTTGGTTTGAAGAGTTGAGTTCATGTATGCTTTGTTATCGGTTATGTCGCCAACTGTAGCTCGAACGAAGTGACTGCCTCCTCTGTCATCTTTCAATCTTTCTCAATAGTCTGCTAACTCTCCATTATCTCCACTTAAGGATCATTATTAAATATTTCCAAGAAAACGTTAACTTCTAAGAAAAGCCCGAACAACAGGAATTCTACGTATTGTTACAAATTCAATTTTATTTTATAATTCTCAGAGGAGGGATGTAACCATCATTCTTAATGAACTTACTCATATTGCACACTTTGCCCGGGATTTACTTACCCTCTTGTTGTTCTATCTCAGATTAAAATGTTATCCATTTTCACCCCCAGGGAGCATCACTGGATACTTTAGAACAGGGCCGTCCAACTCGTGCACTTCGCCCGCGTGCAACATAAAATGCTCGCGGACAAAGCTCACGGGCAAAGCCGAGAGAGTAGTCCAAAACTCAGGAGGGGAGTGGGTATAGGTTTCCTATACAGTATTGTTAGACTTTAGGGGGCGATTGCATTAAATGAGGCATTATTTCTTTTGTTACTGATACTTGCTTGTTTTTCGTCTCGCATAACATGGCGCACATTCCTAAAAAGCATAAAATCGCTGAACCAGTATTTAAACCGCAGTGGGAGAATATGGGTTTTTTTTTTCATTGTTCACAGATCGGATTCTAAATGCTTAATATGTAATCATGTCCTATCGGGGGAAAAAATATAATTCTACCTGACATCGAGAAAATTGTTACATTAAAAACGAAGGAAATAAAATGGTAAGCTGCCTCGTTTTTTTTTTTACAATGTCGAATTGATAATTAGCAACTCCACTTTAAGGAACTGATCAATATAATGTGCATTAGGGGGGTAAGGAAGATTACCCGCGTGCACGGGCGCTGCCTGCGGACAGAAATCTTGGACAGCCCTGCTTTAGACCTATCTTTTAAAATTTCCCTTGCCCTTGACGTAGAAGCTCTTATACCCTCCTGCTCTAGCGGAGCTTCCGTTGTTCAGATATTTCCAATGCCCGGATAGCTTTTTATCTTTCTGTTGCAAATTTTACTGATCAGTACTCATTCTTTCTCTTACTTTTGCCAAACGCACAAATTTTCACCAGTCGTCTGGACGTTTTTAAGGAGCTCAAGGGAAACCCGTGTGATTCCTTATCCTCCTCGATAAATACTGCCTTATCTATGCCCTGTCATTGCTAATCATATTTATGCTCATTGTTAATAATTCGTTACCCCCTCCCTAAGAAATGTTAATATGGTTAATTATGTAGTGCCACACCAGTTAATGTGTTAAGTATACAGTGCAACACCAGTTAATGTGTATAACAAACTTTCAACCCCCCCCCCTTTCCCCCTCTTAGGGGTTGAATTTCAAAAATCCCCTTCTTAGTGCTCACTTACATTTTGTAAAGAACCTTTGTACAAAATTTCAAGTTTCTAGGCCTTATGGTTTGGGCTGTGCGTTGATCACTCACTCAGTCAGTTTCTTTTTTTATACAGGGTTTTTTTGAATTGAGTACAGATTTTTGGGAGATGATAGAAGAGGTCCTTAGAAGTATTTTTTGTCATATGAACATGGGGTCCCCGCAGCTCCGTTTACTTACAATACTGCATTGAACAATCAAATGACACCGGGACGCAGTGTGCGTTGGTAGGCCTGGTGAACAAGCAATCTACTGTAATAACTTTTAAAGTAATTGTTTGCAAAGAAATTTCAAGGTGCACGTGCTTGTTTGTTGAAAAGTCTTAGGACAAACTTCGTCAAGGAGATTCCATGGTATCCAACCCCTTTGTAAAATACGATTAGTCCATATGTAAATGAACTAATCGCATTCTGGGAAAGCAGTAGGTAAAGATTTGTTTTTAGATGTTCACATGTGTAAAGTTAAACAAACAGTATGAATCGTTTTACATGGAATGATTATGCAGACATGCATCTGTGTCTCGGTGCTGCTGATACCATGGATGGTGCAAGGCGTGTGTATGCTGAACGTTGTCCCAACAGAATTCTTCCCAATTCACGAACATTTGGTGCAGTAGATCGTCGTCTAAGAGAAACAGGCGCATTCGCTCATGATAATCATCAGCGTGGACGTCGTCGGTGGTTACGCTCCCCTGAATTAGAGGATGAAGTTTTGGAAAGGTTTAACCGAAATCCATCGACAAGTACTCGTGCGGTCGGAGCTGCTTTGAATACTAGCCATACCACTGTATGGAACATTTTGCAACATCCGTTCAAGCTTCGAAAGGTGCAGGAATTATGTCCCAATGATCATGGTCCCCGGCGTGCTTTCCCGGAATGGTTTATGCAGCAACAGAATAGGATTCCAGACTTTCCTTTCATGGTTTTGAGGACAGATGAGGCAACGTTTACGCGAGAGGGAATGTTCAATAGCTACAATAGTCATCTGTGGCCTCATGTCAACCCATGTGCAACACATGTTAACAGTTTTCAGCATCGTTTTTCGTTGAATATTTGGGCTGGCATGATTCACAATGTCCTGATTGGGCCATATCTCCTACCATGCCGTCTTAACGGGCAAACATACCTTGGTTTCCTGAAGGAGGAGCTCCCTGGTCTTCTTAAGATGTTCCACTAATGAACAGACATTTGATGTGGTTTCAACAGGACGGCGCACCTTCGCATTACACAAGAGCAGTTAGAGATTACCTAAATGAGACATATCCTGGTCGTTGGATTGGTCGTGGCGGACCAGTTGCTTGGCCACCGAGATCGCCAGGTCTCACACCGATGGATTTTTTTTTATGGGGAAGCATAAAATCAATGGTGTAGTCTGAACCCGTAGATACCGAAGAAGAATTGGCGGCTCGAGTTGTCGCGGCAGCAGGTGACATCAGCGACCGTGCAAATCAACTGTTTCCACGCGTACATCAATCCATCATAAGGCGTTGCGAATTGTGCTATGAAGCAAATGACGGTCATTTCGAACAATTACTGTAAAAGTCATACAGTAGATTGCTTGTGTTAATTGTTAAAAATAAAATAATCTACCAACGCACACTGCGTCCCGATGTCATTTGATTGTTCAATGCAGTATTGTAAGCAAACGGAGCTGCGGGGACCCCATGCTCATATGACAAAGAATACTTCTAAGGACCTCTTCTGTCATCTCCCAAAAAATCTGTACTCAATTCAAAAACACCCTGTATAGATTCAACACAATCAAATAGCGCAATAAATCTGCAACCGTCGACAGTAGAGTGAAACAAATATTATTTTTAGAATCAGCGTCACCGAATTCATTAAGGCTAAGGTCAAAAACCCTCACCGGTGAGAGAATGATGACGTAATTTCTCACTGGGCTAACCGTCTTTTTCTCGGTGAGGACGGTGAGACTAACCGGTTAGGCATAGCAGCACTAACTGGCGTTTCTGACCGCGTTAAAATGACGTCACAAATTTCTCACTGGGATTTTTGACTGACCAAGCGCTAACTCTTCTCACCGGTGAGAGTTTTTGACCTTAGCCTAAGAAACAGCATTAAAACGTGATAAAAAATGTTGTTATGTTGTGTTATACGTCGTCGTGTTATTATATAGGGACAAGTGGCAATTTCCGGCTGCGTCCGTTCTCTCGATGTATTCTATGTACATGTAAATGTATTTTCCCGTCGACATCTTCTGCTTGGATCCTTCTTTTGGATCCTTTGTAAGGTCGGAAGATAACACTTTATTTGATAATTGATTTCTTTTGATTGGCTTATTACAAACATGATTTTTCAGCAAAAGTCGAGTATATTGAACCCAATGACGTATATTAAAGATAGACTCCGAATCCTATTGTTGTAACTTGAAGCAAATTGGGAAGCTCCATGCCCAGAACTGTCATGGCTGAAAGTGAGTGAATATGATACAAAACACATGGCTAAACACGAGAGTAGCTGATTAATAATTCTTTCACACGCCGATCACGGAGTGATAAGTTTATCTTTTCGTTTATTTTGTATTTGAAGTATTTTATTATATTTTATAAACAAGTTTTCGATCATGGTTTCAATTTCAATTTCGTGTTGATTGTCTTTCAGTAACGTATTTTCATTTTAGTTACGTATTTGATTTATTTTTGTGGAAAATGATTCCTGATCCATTTTCGTGTCTGTTTGTACAGTCGTACGCAGAACAACTTTGAAAAATGGTTTTGAATTAATAATTCCTCGGGGCCCAAAATCTTCAAAAACAAAGCAGCCAGACAGCTAATTAGTCCACGGCTCACTCCTGCCCAGAACTATCATGGCTCAATTTGCTTCACTTTTTGCCGCTGTTAACAATAGGATTCGGAGTCTATCTTTAATATACGTCATTGATTGAACCCTTCATTGGACATGTTGTTTCATTCTTAGAGAACTTAGAACTTCCATCTACGTAATCCATTATTCACCTTCATCCGACAGGTTATGGGCGTAGTCAAGGATGAAGGGGGGGGGGGAGACATTAATCCCATAAAATCATGTAAACTTATATACAAACTAGGTGATAAGCCCGGCGTTGCTCGGTCTTTCTGATGAAATTTTGATGGCGTTTCCCTGGCGCCATCTCTTGAGTATACAAACAAACATAAACCAAGATATATTATATTTACCCCCTCCCCCCATTTTGGGGACATGTAAACCTTACTCTGAACCTAACGAACATATGGTGCGAATATGAGCTCAATCGGATAAGTGGTTCAAATGTTTTTAGAACATTTACAGACGCACCCTGAACCTGAATTTTTATATATAAAGATGATTACCTGACTAATAGTATAAAAAGATGTACATGGAGAAATTTCCAGGAAGATGGTAACTTTATTCGGCAAAGGCAGTAATCCACTATATTGGTGGAGTTTATGCAAATAATTTTCACACTTTTTTTTTTTACTTATCAACCCCCCTCCCCCAGGATATAAGTAGGTATTCTGTTATGTACGCCCATCCCTTCATCCAACCGAATTATATATTCTAAAACGCTCAGCGATATCTTCGGCAGAATGATAAGTAGGCTTAATGAGTCCACGTGAGGCATATTTATCCTGAATCTGTGATACGCTATGAATCGTACTCCATCAGTTGCAGATCCCATCTTACGACTAGTAGGGAAAGTTTTCTTTCTTACGGCCGGTTGCAACAACGTCAGTTAAAACGACCCTAACTTTCGGTTAGTTAACGATCGGTTAAGTCCTTTAACCGGGAAATGTTGCACCAAGCCTAGTTAAGTCTCAGTTAGCTAACTGGATGGAATATGAGTAACGAGGACTGTGATTGGTTCGTTTTGCTCCAATTAAACTTCCGGTCAACATGGCTGATTGTTTTCAATTAGCTGTTTCATAACTCGATTTTCCAAATAACGCATCAATTTAGCTGTTTGATAAGCTTTTCCAATTAACATATCCATTTAACTTTTCCAATTAGCTGTTTGATAATATTAACTTATCCGTTTAGCTGTTCGATAATTAGCATATCCAGATTGCTGATTGCTGTTTGAAAACTAGCTTATCCATCTAGCTTACCCAATTAGCTTATCAAACTAGGTTATCCAAATTGCTATTCAAATCGCTTATCCATTTAGCTTATTCATTTAGCTTATCCCATTAGCTATCCAAACAGCTTATCCAAAGAGCTTACCAAATAGCTGTTTGATAATTAGTTTATCCAAACAGCTTATTCAAATTGCTATTCAAATCGCTTATCCATTTAGCTTATCCAAATAGTTGTTTGATAACTAGCTTATCCAAATAGCTGTTTGATAATTAGTTTATCCAAACAGCTTATCCAAATTGCTATTCAAATCGCTTATCCATTTGGTTCATCCAATTAGCTTATCCAAATAGCTAATTCAAATTGCTATTCAAATCGCTTATCCATTTAGCTTATCCAGTTAGCTTATTCATTTAGCTTATCCAAATAGTTGTTTGATAATTAGCTTATCCAAATAGCTGTTTGATAACTAGTTTATTCAAACAGCTTATCCAAATTGCTATTCAAATCGCTTATCCATTTGGTTCATCCAATTAGCTTATCCAAATAGCTTATCCAGTTAGCTTTCCAATTAGCTTATCCATTTAGCATATCCAATTAGCTTATCCATTTAGCATATCCACTTAGTTTATATGTTAGCATGTCCAAAATCGTTTATACAATTATCTTATCCAAATAGCTTATCCAAACAGCTGGTTGATAATTAATTTTCCAAACGGCATATCCAAACAGCTGGTTGATAATTAATTTTCCAAACGGCATATCCAAACAGCTTATCCAATTATCTTATCCATTTAGCTTATCCAAACAACTGCTTGATAATTAGTTATCCAAATGGCCTATTCAAAAGGTTTATCCAAATTTATCCAAGTACATTAACTTATCCAAATAGCTTATCCATTTAGTTTATCCAAATAATTTGCACAATTAGCTTGTCCATTTATCTGTTTGATAATTAGTTTATCCAATTAGTTTAAAATCTATTTCTGTTTCGGAATGCCATTTTGCTTCACTAACCATGGACTTAAACCGTGGTCATCGAGCGTTTAAGTTAAACCGCCACTTAACGTCTGGTTAAGCCCTAATCTCTCTTGATGCAACGCAAAAAATTTTAAACGGGACTTTAACGAAGAGTTAGTTTTAACTGACCTTGTTGCAACCGGCCGTTAGTCTATATTTTACGGCTTCAGAATCATGAAAACTGTAAATCTTGATCCGTAAAGATACATCTTGCATCGTTGTACTGCCCAAATGACGGCTATTGTTCAGTTGAAATGGACATGGTCTCAGCGTCGAAGCTTATTTATTATAGTCCATCCAGCCTTAGTTTGCGCGAAATGTGATGGCCGTTTAAATTGTTGGCCTTTGTTACAACAAAACTTAAACAAAGCATAACAATTACGCATAACAATTAACATGTCCATCACATTTCGCGCAAACTAAGGCTGGATGGACTATAGCGTTCGACTCACCTGTATGATGGGTGGTTTTCTAAGTCTTTCCCTAATGCACGAGGATTACTCCGAATCCTACTTGTGAAGCATCGGTAAGCAATTAACGGCCTGTTGCAACAAGCTCAGTTAAAACTAACTCTTCGTTAAAGTGCCGGTTAAAGCTTATTGCGTTGCACCAAGCAAAGTTAGGACTTAACCAGACGTTAAGTAGCAGTATAACTTAAACGGTCGATGACCACGGTTTAAGTCCATGGTTAGCGAAACTAAATGGCATTCCAAACCAGAAATATATTTTTAACTAATTGGATAAACTAATTATGAAACAGCCAAATTGGATCAGCTATTTAGGCACGCTAAACGGATCAGCCAAATGAATCAGTTAAATGGATCAGCCATTTTGATAAACTAAATGGATCAGAGGTCTGAATCAAACAACTGGATCAGGTAAGTGGATCAGCCATTTGAATCAGCCAAATGGATCAACCTACTGGATCAGCTATTGGATCAGCAGTTTGAATCAGACAATTGAATCAGCATTAGGATAAGCTAAATGGATCAACCTACTGGGTCAGCTATTTGGATCAGCAGTTTCAATCAGATAGATAAGCCATTACGATAATGGATAGGCTAAATGGGTCGACCATTTGGATCAGCTATTTGGATCAACCAAATGGATCAACTGTTTTATCAGCTATTTAAATCAGCCAAATGGATCAGCTGTTTGGATCAGCCAAATGGATCAGCTATTTGGATCAGTTATTTGGATCAGCCAAATGGATCAGCAGTTTGAAGTAGACAGCTGTTTCAGCCATTTTGATAAGCTAAATGGATCAACCATTTGGATCAGGAATTTGAATCAGCTAAATAGATCAGCCGAGTGGATCAGCTATTTAGATAAGCTAAACAGATCAACCGAATGGATCAGCGGTTTGAATTAAACAACTGGACCAGCCATTTGGGGATAAGCTAAATAGATCAGTCATTGGGAAAAGCTAAATGGATCAACCCACTTGGATCAGCCAAATGGATAAGGTAGATGGATCAGCCATTTGGATAAGCTAAATATCAAACAGCTAATGGAAAACAATCAGCCGTGTTGACTGGAAGATGTTGGAGCAAAACGATCCAATCATAGTCCTCGTTACTTCTATTCCATCTAGTTAGCTAACCGAGACTTAACTAGAGATGGTGCAACGTTTTCCAGTTAAAGCACTTAACCGATTGTTAACTAACCGAAAGTTAGAGTCGTTTTAACTGACGTTGTTGCAACCGGCCGTTAGAGGATTAAACATCCTTTCGGGATCGATGTAAGTTATTTGATCATGCCCTAAAAATCTTGAAAGTGCTGAAAATCTTCCATTCGTAAGTACCCTGAAGAACGCCGATTCGCACGCATGGGAAATTTTCCTTCTTTGTCACTTCGTTCAAACCTTGGCTGTGGTCAAAAACCCTCACCGGTGAGAGAATGATGACGTAATTTCTCACTGGGCTAACCGTCTTTTTCTCGGTGAAGACGGTTAGACTAAGCGGTTAGGCACAGCAGCGCTAACTGGCGTTTTTGACCGCGTTAAAATGACGTCACAGTTTTCTCATCGGGATTTCTGACCGACCAAGCGCTAACTCTTCTCACCAGTGAGAGTTTTTGATTGGTTTGATTTGTTTGGTACTAACGTCCTTTTCAACTGCCATGGTCATTTCAGGACGGCGTTATAGGGGCCGCAAATTTTGCCTCGCAAGGGTTCTTTAACGTGCAGCCGGCAAACGACTACACGGGACAAACGGCTTTACTGATCAACAAAGGAAGTGCGTGATCTCAGGATTTTCCCCTGAAAAAAATCCTCGTCGTCCTCGGCCGGGGTCGAACCCGCGTCCTCGGGCATCAGAGGCGATCACGCAACCCCTGAGCCACCGAGGCCGATGAGAGTTTTTGACCTAACCCTTCAATAGTCAATACGGACACGGTCTTTTCCATTTCGCATCTTCACTATGGCTGCGGTCAAAAACCCTCACTGGTGAGAGAATGATGACGTAATTTCTCACTGAGCTAACCGTCTTTTTCTCGGTAAGGACGGTTAGACTAACCGGCTAGGCATAGCATCGCTAACTGGCGTTTTTGACCACCTTAAAATGACGTCACAGTTTTCTCATCGGGATTTCTGACCGACCAAGCGCTAACTCTTCTCACTGGTCAGAGTTTTTGACCTTAGCCTATAAGTAACCTAAAGGGCTGTCATGTGGACTGGATACCAACGATACCAAATGTTTGTAATTCGGCAAACATCGATCTTATTACATTGTTGTCACGTGATTTGGCATTAAGTAAACAAACATGCGACAAAACCCTTCCTCGTCTGTCCCGAGAGAGCATCCGGAAGCGGAAGGTTTCAGAAAAGGGAGGAAGTGGTAAAACAAAGATGGCGCGAGGGTCAAGAAGTAGCAATGCGGATTTGAAGGTGAAAGGACGTAGAGCGAGAAGGCTAAGGAAAGATGAAAACGTTCGGTGAAGGGGGACCGATAAGAGCAAAGTGTCGTAAAGAAAGTGAAGCGGGACCTGGCCAAGATAGGAATAAAGACATTTGCAAGTGCAGGCGCTCAAGGAAAAGGCGGCGGACGTGAATGCCATTAATGACACAGTAAGTTGAGGTCAGAGTGGTTATGCAGTTCAACGTTCGCTAGCGTTCATGGACCAGTGCAACACGAGGCCATCTTCCTGGAAATTGAAAAGAGCGTAATTCGCAGTCGTCAGCCCTCTAGTGGCCAATGACTCAAGCTTCTTATATGGCCGCCGAAGGGAGTAAGGTGCCTATAAGCACGACAGCTCCAATGGGTCCTACCACTTCATGGAAGAGCAAAAAGTACTGTCTTATGTTTGGGTGCAATTTCCCCGCAGCTGCGGGTGAAATAAGCTTGCATTATTTTCCTAAAAGATGGGGTATAAAACTTTTGATTGGGAAAAAAATCAGTAGGAACATGTGCGTTTGCAGCACGCACTTTCAGGAGACAAATTCCATCCCTCGTGATCCAGATAAATATTATACATATAAATTAAATTTATTCAATATTAAAATATAAATTGCTGATACTATAATAATTGGCGTAATCTCATTGACATCTATTAAGACATTGGGCCATTCAAACGACGCCTAAAAAAGGATCCAGTTCCTTCCAAAAATTTACTAAGACATCCATTTGACAAACCAGCGCCTGATGTTGAAAGTGCCGTTCAAAATTACGATTAAAACTGTTCGAAAATTTACATGATGATGATAATGACCACCATGACGATGAAACAACACGTAAACAGGCCCTAAATTGTTCTGAAGGTTTGACTCTGTATGTAGCTGTTGAATTATTCGTTTTTATGAAGTGACTGCGAGGAAAAACAGTGAGCCTACTACAAAATATTACATTTAAAACTGCTTCTCCCTCTACCAAGCACCTTTTTCTTTCACTACTGGTATTCAATCCAAGATAATTTAAAATATCAGCGATGGATATAGTGTTTCATGCTTATCAAATTAGCTGCATCACTAGCTGCCATGTTGTGATGTATCGTCTGCTGTTCACCTACCCCCTTCGGCGGCCATCTTGGAAGCTTCAGTTATTGGCCGCTAGAGGGCTGACGACTGCGAATTAAGCCAGGCCAAATTGTTAAATGTTGGTGGCCATGGGGAGCCATGGAATATTTCATGGAAAGTCGTGACTTCGTAGTTCATATTTATTCAAGTGTTCTTCTGTCATAAACTATCCGTGGTGTTAGCGTAAATGACTTGTGCCATCACGGATAGGTGATATTTAGTGCATCCAGTATTTGTGCTACGTAATGTTGGTTTAAATTTTTGTCAATAACTGTACGCCTAACTTACTCAGCCTTGATGTAACAATATGAACCTACATGGTTCTACGTGGATGTGTGTGCGATATAATTAAGTTACGCTCTCCGTTGAGAGAAATAAATGCCCCCAATCAAAAGTAGATCACTAAATGTACTGTTTATTGATAATTTTGATTTTTCCATCCTAGTGAATTTAATGCCTAGGTAAAGGAATTTCGACAGGCTTCTTCAGTTGATGGCAAGGCATACTGTCAATCTATGGCAATAGAGGTGATTCAACTAGTCAGAAGCTTACCCTTGCGGAATAACCTATTGTGAACATTTCTATTACCCTCTTGGCAATGTAAATATTGATATGGACATTACCAATTATTTTGATCTGAGACATACTTGTATGTATATTTAATTTAATAATATTTAAAGATTTCCAAAAGTGATATTACGAATATGCTTATTGTAAGTTGAATAAACATGCTTATATTCAAATTTACCACCACCCTCTCTGTATTCAATCCTTCCATTGTGTGTAACTCGAAACAATAAGCAAAAATTGTATTGGGGAATAGACATATCTTTCCCGGCTGATTGGTTCATCGGTCGTTGTTTTTATCTTCTCCACATTTTGGTGACCCCTGTTTCTGAAGTTTTCATGGCAAAACAATTTCATAATCGTTTATTAAGTTTAGTAGCTTCATCCTCTGTTCTTCCGTAGCTTCGTGACCAATTTGAACATCTTCACACTAGTTGACTTTTGCTTGGTCGTCAATATACGAGATAGATATATACCAGAGGAGAAAACTCAATGCTAAATCAAGGGACTTGGGATCAAGTGCTCGCCAGGGCGGCGCTTCGATTCGCAAGAAGAATAGCAGACGACGCTGTTGTTTAATATGGCATTTCCAACGTTCAGTGTCCTTAAATAGAGCACGCGTTTCATATTAAATTTTAAATTTTAAAATGAAAAAAAAATTATACCTGCTACACCTTTATCTTTTTTTAATTTTATGAATTTTTATTTTAACGCGAGACGCCAAAAATTATTTTTTTACTGGTCCCTTTGTATTTTATTTTTATTAATATTAGGAGGACAAACGAATATTATGTTAAGGTAGAAAATTAACGTTTGTAGACTATATGTATTTGTTTTAAATTTTTGAAAATTCATCCAAAGGACCTAGATATGTATACAAAGAAAAATCTCACTCTTGGGAATTCGTTTTCTTTTATTAGGAAAATTTCAAAACTTTTGGCATACTTTAATTTCTTGTTTGCATGTTGTTCGGTTAATATTTAAAATACTGTTGTATTCTCATTTTTACATATTTAATTATGATAGTTGAAAAGTACAATTTAACATGAGAATGGAATAATATAGTGATTTCCAATAAACAATTGGATGAATTTCTTTCAAAAGTTCTTTTAATAAATCTGTACGTAATTGCTCAGTCTTCTTTTCAACAAAAGAAATCTGTTGAGAGATATAAAAGATATCCAATGCCTTCAACTGTCAACCGAGACGTAAAACACTCTAAAACCTTATGGTATGGGGGTATTTTAATAGTCAAAGTGTTGGTGAATTGTTTATTGTGAAGAGCCGGATCCATACTGAAGTTTGTCCAGATGTGACGAAATTCTTTGTCACTCTTGATTGCCTCTGATGCCCGAAGACGCGGGTTCGACCCCGGCCGAGGACGACGAGGATTTTTTTCAGGGGGAAAATTCTGAGATCACGCACTTCCTTCGGAAGGGAAGTAAAGCCGTTGGTCCCGTGCAATCGTTTGCCAGCTGCACGTTAAAGAACCCTTGCGAGGCAAAATTTGCGGCCCCTATAACGCCGTCCTGAAATGACCATGGCAGTTGAAAAGGACGTAAATACCAAACCAACCAACCAATCTTTGTCACTCCAATTATTGAGAAGATCTGTTCATCTGAAGATGTTATTTTCCAGTAGGATTGTGTACCAGCTTATACATCCAAAAAATCGGGAAAGAGAAATAAGTGTCCTGAAATGGCCAGGAAATTCGCTTGACATGAGCCCAATCGAAAATCTATGGACAATCATGAAAAATAGAATTCAGAATCCGTGCCCATGAAACAAAAAAGATCGCACTGAATGCATCAAAAGCGTTTGAAATATATTACACAGGAATTTGCACAAAAGAATTGAGACTGTTATTACGGCAAAAGCTAACTCTACAAAATGGTAAAATCAATTATGTATAAAAAAAAAGATATTTCCAATTTAGCAATACGTGAAAGTAATTTTCATTTCGCTAACGCATTTTGTAACAACAGTGTCTTCAAGGCAATGATTAAATTTAATTGTTATTTTATTGATTTTGTTTTATTAATTTGTGCTATTAGTTATTTTACTTTATTTATTCATTTAGTCGTTTATTTAATTAATTAATTAATTAATTAATTAATTAATTAATTATTAGCTTTATTTATTGTATTTGTTTACATTTAATTAATCTATTTTTATTTTAAATAAATTTTAGTTATTTTTTTTTATTTAATTTATTTTTATCAAATTCCATCATAAATATTTTATTTCATTTACTCATAATATTTATAGCTTTGTCATTGAAATGCCAAAATGACGACGACGCCATCTTGGTTTGACAGAAAAAGCTATCAGTTTCACCCCCCTGGTCGTGAACATTCACTGGTAAGCAATGAATTGTCGGCTGCGGCTCAAACTCGTAGACAGATTCGTATGAGCAGTAGATTCAAGTGAATTTCTTTCGATCAGGTACAATTAAGACAATAGCATTCGGATTATATATGGGTAAATTGAGCGACAAAGTTCCTAATAACACTGGTCAACACTGAATATTTTTCCTGAAATTTAACATGTATTTTACGGTATACCTAAGGCACTGATTATGAAGAAAATATTAGTTTAATTGTATCAGTTCTACTTTTTTATTTATACGAAATTATAATTTTCTCCAAAAATATCATATTTTTTCTAAGTTTCTTTGTTATTAAATGCTAAGAAATGTCCTTTTATATCATTTTCTTGAAGGTTTCAGGTTGATCTCCTTGTAAACTCCAGCAGTAATCGGCCATCATATGGACGCCCCACCTTCCTTGATAACGCGCTTCCATTGTACGTATTACTTGGTGAAATCTTTCACCTTGCTCTTCACTGAAATCGACAAGATTTTCTGCGGACTATATGCGGACTCAAATATGCGAACTGTTTCATTTCTAGTCTCTTCTTAGTATTTCTGTCATTTGATTATGTATGTGTTATCCTATCATAATTTTTCCGCTGTCCCCTACCATTAGTCCTTTTTTTTTTCCTATCCCACCACGTCTTCTATTCATTTCCAGGATTCCCATTCGTTCCCTCCAATACATACCCCCCCCCCCCTCCGACGCTATCTCTATATATAAGCACTCCTTTCATTACTTCAGAGTAATTCTCTAATATTTTTCTTGATTTAGAGAACTATCCTTGCTTTGACAGAGGATAGCCTCTATCTGAAACGTCAGCATTTTATTTATTATTTATTATTTTTGATTTATTTTGTTTATTACTTATTGTATTCCAAGGTACTTGTATCTCGCCCTTCGCTACATCCAAGATTTTCTTGGAATCGATCTAAATGACTGTGCAAATAATGAAGCTTAATACTCAAGTTGCAGCCCAGATCTTTCAAATTAGACAGTATACACTCAACTATCTCAGAATAGTTGTCCGACTTATTGTTTCCGAGAAACTTTTTAATCACCAAAACAAAAGATTTCCAAGCTTTAGACTCGAGTTCATTCATTGAATTCACAAAGCTTGGGTCTTTTACAACTTGTCTAATTTGTGGTCCATCAAAAATACCCACTTTCAATTTTTCTGTGCTTAATCCTGGAAACTTGCGTAAAAGCAATGCAAAACATTCACCGTTTTGTCAAGGGCCTTTACAAACTTCATAATGCCGAGTTTCATATGTAGTCGTGGCAATATGATGCAATCTCGATTCACCAAGGGCAAATTGATAACATTGTTGTACCAGTCATCACTTCCTCTCTTACCGGCCAGACATTTTGAGACCAATGATGTTGTTTGTCTAAGTGAGAGTGGTTTAAAAATATTAAAAAACAAGAGCTGTTAAAAAAACTAATGTCGTATACGATATCAGCGCGTTAGAATAAGCCCAAAACTGCAAAATTATAAGAGGAAAAATTAAAAAAAATTTTTTTTGTTGACTAGTGTAATCAATGATCTCTGCCGGGACAATCCGCCTCTGGCCACCTGGAACGTTATAGGGAATGCCAAAGAACGTTTCTGAAAGGACCACTCGCCAGACATTGGAACAGACGTTCATAGCGGACGTCCCCTACAAATATCACTCTTTTCGTCCAGGAACTCTTACGCTTCCAAAAGGTCTGTGAACGCCGCAGTTGAAGAATGAAAGAATATTGCATGGCCCAGCGAATATCAACGCCTATTGAAAGATGTGGATGAGACGCATCAACAGCATGAGACGATGGATTCCTCATATGTAAGGACAACCTTACAGGGAGGTGGGGGATCGAAAATGGTGCGAAGAATGATTTCCACAGAGATCTCTACTTAATACCAAAGAATACTTGAACTTTTTTGTCGACCAGATTCACCTATTTATGCTCGCCTGATCATGGTCAATGACATTTTTAACAAGATAATGTTTCATGCCATAAAGCTCGATTAGTGTTCGATTGATTTGAATGAGTTTGATATATTTTTATGGCTGTCGCACTCTCCAGATTTGTCCGATTAAGCGATTAAGCGTCTGTGGAATAAGGTCGACAGGACCATCACCGCTGGAAATCACCAAACCTCCAATCTATCGAAGTTGCATGCTGCAATCTTCGAGGAATGGGGTAAAATACCTGAAGACCGTATTGGGAAAACATGCTCTGAAGAATTCGATTAATAATAACGGCTACAGGGTGATTCAACACAATGCCAGATGATCGTGCCCAGTAATTTGACCTATCAGTACACAGATTTCCAAAACATAGTAAATTTTGCGCTTAGCCTCTGTTACCTCCCAGTTTGTTATTTTTTTTCTTTTATTTTACTCATTTTCTTAGCAGCATTATAAAATAAAATTTTGACTTATAATCATCCTAGAAACCCAAAATTTATATTTCATCTTTAAATTGATATATTGAAAAATAATACTGAAGATAATAAATAATAACAATGATAAAGCTTGACAACATTGAATATAAACTGTACAAAATTTAGAGAAAAGTACATTTGTCACATAAAAGGTTATTTCTAAACCTAAATATTACTACTTCTTTTTAATAACCTATACCTAATAATGTAACATATACATAACTTTTTCTTTCCCTGATTTATGAGCCTGGGAGCTAGTCCCTTTCTTGGCTCCGTCTCTAATACTTAGCTTCCGAGCTTAGTTTTTCCAAAACAACACAGTTGTATTGAGCAATAAAATATAGGTCATATTATTCCTATAATATGTCATTTTATTCTTTTCATTCCTTAAAGAAATTTTCCTCAAAGCGAAGTTTTCATCATTTTTTTAAATAAAAGCATCCTTTGGAAGACATAACATCGATATTTTAAAGCGGTTTATTATATTAAAATTAGATATACACAATATAGATTATGTCATCTCGCTCAATCAATTTTTCACTTCTCCCTCCGCTCCTCCTCAAGGAATTGATCAGAGTAAAAAAATTACAAAAAACCCAGCAAGAAAACCGTCTTATTCGGTGCGGAAAAGATAGGTATTCCCAGTTTCGAAGAAAATCTACCAGATTCTAGCTAAACAGGTTTTCCTGCCGATGTTGTCAATAGTTCGTGAGCTCTACGTGACACACTTACGCAAACGCTCATTATGCATATACGTCAAGTTGAAAATTGTCAAATTTCTTCAAAGATATCTAAAACAGTAGAAATAAATCCCATTATATTTTTCCACCACAAACTGCACATTCTTAGCGAATAGAAAATGTTAAAAAAAAACTCGACTCATTAACTTCGTTATAAAGATGACTTTGCAAAAAAAAACAAAAAAAAACTGAATTGTTTTATTGTTTTCTTCTTCTTGAAGCGTAAAAAAATAGATGCATTTATTTTCTAATAAGGTACACAAACAAACTTGAATCGGAATTAAAGAGCATGACTATTTCCTACGTTGCTGACCACTTAGCATAATTTAACATGTAATTTTCTTATAACAAGATTGACGTGAAATGAGACGAATCTTCATTAAACGTAATTCCAATCGCAGTTTGGGTGGTATCTTGCTAAGCATATTAAGAAATAAAAAAATATCTATTAGCAACATTCGCAATAATACAGATTTGAAATGGCTTGACTCGCTTGTTTTTTTTTTCTTTTTTGTTTTTGTTTTTTTTTTTCAAATTTAAAATAAACTTTTCCACTCAAGCATACTTCCTGTGATTTATTGTCCAACAAAATGGATGTCAAAAATGGACTTGCACCTACGCCTCATATGGCCAACGCAAGTTGGCTACGCTATGCTCATTTATTGCATAATTTAAAAAACTCCTTCCTTCCTTCCTTCAACTATTATTGCGTAGTCATGATTGTCCTTTCAATATCAATCCGTAGAAAAAAATCAATTATCCCAGCGAGCCTTTGGAGCACATTTGAGTTGCCTTTAATCTAGAGAATGCAAGCTAAAAATTGAGGGAGGATAGGGGAGTATTTTGTGAGGAGAAAGAAATTATAGTAATACCAACTTCGGAAAAGAAAGTAAATACTGAATTCGGTGTACTTGTTTTACCTCTAAATCTTAGGATAAATTCTGAAGTCTGCTAATCGATTCTAAACGATTTCAATATTTGAGAAGATCGTTAAAATAACCATATCAAGCCCAATAAATTCTCAGTATTACGAATTAATTTCCTGCATTTACATATATAGAAATTCTACACTGTTTTTTCCTTGTTTCTACAAATACTTTTATTAAATATCCGTCAACGTGAACGGCATTGCCTGTTTGCGGTAACATTTTTCAGGAATCACACTGACGTTTATAAAAGAATTTAATGGCCGTATTTTGCCCCCTGAAATTGCTTACGTCTAACAAATCATTTTTTTAAATGCACAATTTAAAGTGGTGTAAATCTATTTTGTAAGAAAATGAAAGGAGAAGATTTTTTCAAACGCCTAAAGGTGACAGGAATTATATTTCTATAATATAATAAGGTTTATTAATCGGATTCCGCTTTATTCCTGCTTTCAATTTCCTATATTCAGTATATTGTTGCTTTAGTGAATAAATCTAATCATTTAAGTTCAGCAACAATTATTCTTGTGGAATTTATTACATTTAAATAAGTTTCTAAATTAAGGATTCATTTATTGGATATATATTTCAGTAGTAAAATATTTTCATCTTTTTAGTAATATTATACAACCCATTTGAAAAGAGAGGAAACAAAATTCTAAACACCCGTATATTCTAAAATGGAAGCAGTGAAGTTCAATTTCATGCATCATTTTCACCTGTCCGTTTGGTTTGTTTGCTTCTGAGCATGTTCCAAAGAATCGGTGAGACCACGATAGAGAACATGGTATCTATACAGGCTGTATCTGACCGGTCTGCACAAACTTGGAGGGGAAGTAGTATGGGTGATTGTAAGCAAAAAAAGTTCATAGGAACATGGGTCCGAATTTGAACGATAACTGAGATATGAACAGAAATAAAAATGCCGCCACCAATATCAACAAGTTAATAACTCAGGTTCTGTAAAGTCTAGATTAATGAAATTTGGAGGAATAACAGGGTACATAAGACTATATACCGTTAAAATTTGATAGAATTCCAACGAGAAGTTTCCGAGTTATTGTAACAAGTGCTGGTTAGTACTCACAAGTGAACACGTGCAAAGCCATATATGTTCATACATATGTCTAGACGGCGAATGCTTTGCCTCATCTTGTATATCGCAGAAAGTGGGAATGTTTAAGCTTTAAGAACTGATAACTGGGATTAAAACGGAAGTGACGTATAAAATTCTTGGAGTTCACGATGACAACTCATCATCGTTACATCCACTAAATGTTAATAGATACAATTTCTAATTTAAACCCCAGATCAATTGCGGAAATTTAATTAGAAGACCTGCCACAGTCACATAGTTTGAAGTCTTTGTTAATCTAGCAGTTATTGAAGAGAAATGGTAGCACATAACCATTTGATTAAACGATCCGAAAAATGAAAGGAAATATCATTTCGAATTAAAAGATCAGTAATTCGGCGTATGCCAATTTAACTCGATGGATACATAAACGGATCTACTCTTCTTTTCATAAATGTTTCTTTGACTTTTTTGTAATAAGATATATTGCACAATTGAAATCATACGTGTGCAATTTTATATTACATGTGCTCTCGACTTAGACCAAATCACGTCGTTGGTTTCTAAGAATGTAATTGAACGACAATATGTTCATCAGACATGAACGGAATTAAAGAATATTCTTAAATTCATATAGACTCTAATTTTTTAAATGAATTATCGATTACACAAATGTTTAATGAAAAATCCTAAAAAATTCCAGTTAGTGACAGAAATGGTATATGATTATCTATAGAAAGAATGACATAATGAACGTATGTGATGCTAAAGAATTTAGAGTTTCACAGACTACCAAGTTGAGATGATTAACATATTCTTATGGGTGTTAGGAAAACATAAGCGAATGAAAGCTACTATAAAGCAATCGGCTTATTCTATACAAATGAATATATATTTTTAAACTGCATATAACACGGAATTTATTATTTAAAAGATATTTGTCATCCTATCAGCGTATTTATTTACATATCTCTATACAAATAAGGAGAAAGAAACTGCAGTTACTAAATTAATTTATACAATAGGTTGTCTTCTAAAAATTTAAAAGCAATATTTCTTTGAAAATTTAAAAATTTGCTACACATTGAAAAAGAATTTGGTAACATGTTTTCAAAAACTAAGGAGAAACAAATAATTTAATAAGAAAAAAGATAATCAAGTTGAGATAATAAAAATAGATGATGAAAATTAAGAAAATTATAATATTATCTATTGTACATTAATATTATCAAGTGAAGTCAAATACACGGGCTAGACTGGGAGTATATATTATAATATACTATTATATTAATAATATTAAATAGAATTAATGATGGATGTAGAAACAAAGAAGAACGAGACACAAGAACCCTGGAATAAAAATAAATAAATAAATAAATAAATAAATAAATAAATAAATAATAATAATAATAATAATAATAATAATAATAATAATAATAATAATAATAATTGAACACAGAGTGGTAAGATCCTGAAAGAACTGACGTTTCGGATAGAGGCTATCCTTTGTCAAATAAAGAGGATAATAAAGAATTATCCTGATAGTATAATTATCTTTCAGGATAATTCTCCACTTTACTTTGAAAAAGGATAGTTTCTATTCGAAACGTCAGTTTTTTAGGATCTTATCACCCTGTGTTCAATTTTTATTATATATTATAAATAGAATTAAAAGACAGGTAAGGCTGATTTTGACATCATTAAGTCTCTGGCTTTACAGTGGATACATACCAAAATGGAAAGATATAAAAATTCTAAATTGGAGAAAAAATTTACAAACGCAATTGATCAAAGAAAAGGAAATAATAACTTATAGGTTTATTCAGCGAGGGTTGGCTGATATTTTAATCATGTGATTTTTAGTTTTCTTCATTACTGTTCTTTGCATGGATTGCTTGTAATTCTGAGTTTATATAATTTCCATGGATGTGCCTCAGTAGTTTTCTTACATAAAACTATCTTCATGATTATTCACCTTGCTATTTCATTAAGGTTATCATTGGAGGACTTAGAATACATCATGCGTTATTCCTTCATAAATGTTAAATTTGCCCTGGCAATATGAGATTATATTTAAATATTGTAATTTTAGATATACAGGGTGATTCAAATCGTGTGTAAAATAATTTAAGGGGGTATTATAGAGGTCAAGGTAAACACAAAAATCCTATGAACATGGGTCTGAATTTGAACGATAACTGAGATATGAATAGAAATAAAAATGCCACCACCAAGATCAACAAGTTAATAACTCAGGTTCTGTAAATTCTAGATTGATGAAATTTGGAGGAATAACAGGATACATAAAACTTTGTTTACCGTTAAAATATGATCGAATTCCAACAAGAAGTTTCCGAGTTACTCATTCAAATCATAATACGTGTTCACTTGTGAGCACTAACCAGAACTTGTTCCAATTTTGACTGCGTAACTCAGAAACTTCTCGTTGGAATTCGATCAAATTTTAACGGTATACACAATCTTATGTACCCTGTTATTCCTCCAAATTTCATTAATCTAGGTATTACAAAACCTGAGTTCTTAACTTGTTGATCTTGGTGGCGGCATTTTTATTTCTGTTCATATCTGAGTTATCGTTGAAATTCGGACCCATGTTCATAGGACTTTTGGTGTGTACCTTGACCTCTATAATACCCCCTTAAATTGTTTTACACACGATTTGAGTCACCCTGTATAATGCACACCGGAGTATAATGCGCATGTGGTTTTTTGGGGATTTTGGAAAGATTCCCGTGTATAATGCCCATTGGCTTAGAGCTTTGCATACTGTCAAGTACAGCACTTGGTATGATGACTTACGATAACGCGTATTCAATTTTGAATAAAAACTTGCCTATTTTTTAAGAATAAAGAAATTTTCATATAGACCTAGACTTTTCACATAAAAATCAGAATATTATGCGGACTTTTTTTATAATGCGCAGTGACGATTTTTTAAACTTTCATCTTGTATTATTCGCGCATTATATACCAAAAATTACGGTATGTTACTGACATTTAACTCACATGTTTAGACCGAAGGATCTACTATTGATGTTTCAGTTTTTAAATGAGTTTTAATTGAGAATTAGATTTTTAATAATTTGGGCTAACGTTTTTGGGAAATGTTTATGGAAACGTTTTTCATCCTTATAACGAGCCCATCCAAACCCTGATTTTGGTCAACTAACTCAGCATCATCCTATATTGTTGACACTAGCTTAAAATTGTTTTCTTAAAGGAAATATTCCTTCGTCCCCAATCTTTCTTTTTGGTATCTTAATATCTACGACCTTTGCTTACCTCGGTTTGACATTAACATCCTATTTATCCTGGAATGCTCATGTAGACTCTTTATTGACTAAACTAAGCAAGAAACAGGGTATCATATCCAGATTCCACTACCTCCCTCATAATATTTTATTATTGTATTACTCCTGGCTACACTCCACGTTATGTTACGGTGTCGTGTTTTGGGGCTCCACTACTGCTGGCAATCTTGCCAGAATATTAAGATTGCAAAAGTGGTTCCTTCGAACCCTTTTGCACCTTCCTCGTTCTTCTTTTGTGTCCCACTATTTCATTTCATTACGTCTTTTAACAATCTACTAAATTTTCTCTATGTTCGTTTATATACAGGGTGATTCAAAATTCAATGTACAAACTCTTAGGGGAGGTAGTATGGGTGATTCTAAGCAAAAAAGTTCATATGAACATAGGTCCGAATTTGAATGATAACTGAGACATGAACAGAAATAAAAATGCCGCCACCAAGATCAACAAGTTAATATCTCAGGTTCTTCCACACCAAAGATAATGAATTTTGGAGGAATAATAAGGTACATGAAACTGTGTATACCGTTAAAATTTGATCGAATTCCAACGAGTAGTTTCTATGTTACGTAGACAACATCGTAATACGTGGTCGTTAGTACTCACACGTGAGCACGGTATGCACAGTTTTATGTACCCTATTATTTCTCCAAAATTCATTAACCTAGGCGTAGCCGAACCTCAGTTATTAACTTGTTGATCTTGGTGGCGGCATTTTTATTTCTGTTCATATATCAGTTATCGTTCAAATTAGGACCCATGTTCATATGAACTTTTTTGCTTAGAATCACCTCCCCTAAAAGTTTGTACATTGAATTTTGAATCACCCTGTTTAAAACCCTAAATTCTTGCTGACTTTTAACAACTCCTGTAGCGATCTCCCGCAATCTTGACATTCATTCTCAAAAGACACAGAGTGCTAATAAGATGCGTCTTCCGATATCTACGTCAAATTATCGCAACCGAAGTGTTTCTCACTCAGGCATTCGAAAATGGGCTATCTTACCCGAAGAGAATCGATCACTTACCTCATGTACCTTATTTCGGAAAGCTTTGCGTAGTTTTTGTCTCTCTCAGCCCTTATAACAATAGAATAATCCGTAATTGAGCTCTAATACTATCTATTTTGCTTATCTAGGCTGCCTTTTCTCTTTCACTTTTCTTTTTTCACTTTCTTTTTTCCTTTTCCTTTTGGCTTTTTTTTTCTTTTTTTTTCTCTTTTCCTTTTCCTTCTTCCTCTTTTTTTTTTAGCTTTTTTCTTTTTATTAACCTTAACCCTTGATTAACCTTTGCTTTATTCTTAATCTATGTTTCTCGTAATCTATAATATTATAGAATATTTTTCTCTCTTCTTCTAACATTGTAATTTAGCACTTATAATGTAGCCCATAAGGTTTATTTGTAATTTTTGTCTCGAATCGGGACTCTCTGTCTTGTTGAGACATGATCCTATTTGTAAAATTTAATTGTTCTATGTAAGCTTTTATTTAATACCAAATGTAGACCTGCCATTTTAGTTTGTCTATTTTTGGTTTGTTTTTTACTAACCATTTGTTGCTTTCCATACCTTTGTCGGTTACTGCACTCTCAGGGCCACCTTGTCGGGCCTGATCATACTGACCCTGTCGGGTGCTATTATAGGGGAAGGTGGCTTAAAATGGGATAGCTAAGATTTGGAAGTGCCCGGAGCAAAATATATTTTTGCAATGATAGTTACTAAGGGCAAAGACCAAAAAAATTTAACAAGCTGATTAGATCAATGAAACATATAAAAAAAGTTTTTCTAAAGTGTTTCAATTTCCCGTTTTACCCTAACTGTTTTTAACGGGTAAGACGGAATTATCTATATGGGTAAGATGGGATTCGGAAGACCATGCCTGCCTGTCACTTTTTTTGTTATAATTGGAAGGCAATTTAAGTTGAGAATTTGAGTATAATCCAATTGAAAAAAACACTACTATTGAATACAAATTAATTAATTATTTAACTATTAACATTATTAATTTATCATATTTTATAATTTTGATTTAATTGCATTAAATTTTCCTTTAAAACATACATATACATCGATAGGAGCTTTTAGGTAAAATGGACCACACGCTATGAAAACTGTGAGAGCAACGACGAAATGGTTCATTTTATCCGAATAGCGTGGTGAACGGACAATTTCCTACCAGCAAATGTCTCACTCGGACAATTTCCCACCGCACAAAGTCTGCGTTATTTCCACTGATATCACGTCTATAAATATATATCATAGGCAAAAATGTGCACGTTTTAAAAAAAATTATTAATAATTTTTTTAAGTAAGATTTTACAAACATTAATAGCAAATAAATATGTATACAATTAAATGATGTATACTGTTAAAGCCGAATGATACGTCCCAGGCAGGTCAGAACTTTCTCTATGGACCTCACTCCTTCTCGAAACTGGTCGCAGAGTGTCTTCAGTCTTCTTTGCATTTCTTTGTACTCTAACCTCTGCCGTTTCTTGGGAGGACGTCCTAAAGTCTCCTGTGGATCGGATCGCAGAGGAATTTCTCTGCATTCCTGCTTCAGAGCACTGGTTAGTTTAACCACGGTTGAAGGACAACGTGGTCTGGATGGTACTCGACGCTCCAATTCATCCCACAGAGGATTGAGATCGGGGCTCTGGGTAGGCCAATCTATTTCCTCCACCCCGTTGTCTTGAAACCAGTCGTGTACAAACCTTTTTTTATGGCAAGGAGAATTGTCATGTTGATTCAGAAAAGGCCCATTCCCGAACTGTTCCCACAATGTTGGCAGTGCACAGTTATCCAAAATGTCTCGATAAGTAACAATCTTCATCGTTCCTTTAACAGAAACAAGCTGGCCCAGTCTGAGCCATGAAAAAGAACCCATGCCATGATCCACCTCCTCCAAACTTCACAGTGGATAGCACACACTTAGGTCGGAAACGTGCACCACTTAGGGGTTGAATGGACCCCATGCGCGACAATTCTGCGTATTCACAACGCCGTCTAACGTAAAATGCGCCTCATATGTCCACAGAATGTTCCAGGGCCAAGTATCGTGGAATCCATTTTAGCCACGAAACGAAAAGCAAATGCTAAGTTGCGTCGTCATTCAGGCAATCAGAAGCCAGTGTACAGACGATATCAGCCAATCAAAAGCCAACAAAATTATTGTTGCACCAGCATGAACTTATTGTTGGGTCAACAAAACGCTTCTTTCTAGAGTTATAACTGTTTGAAGGTGCCCTGTAGTAGACGAATATATAGCGGAAATCTTAAATTGTCACCATTTATATTCGATTGAATTAAATTCATTAAATCTAAGTGGACTTGTATTCCAACGACTTTTAAAGTTGGAACGACATTTACGCTATTGCATAATCTCAGTGTCTGCAATGGAACAACTGATATGCGAGTCATTTAAAAATATTTAAGCAAAAAGCAATAGTACTAAACATAAAAAAATGTATTTTACGTTGAATGACAGTTCATCCGAGTGAACTGTGTTCCCATCCCATTCGTTTTGTGTCGCCGTCAATTCTCAATTAGGCCATCGTATGCAATTAACAAAATGCCAAGGACAGACATTATAAATTAATTGTGTATTTAGAAGATTCGTTGACGAGCAGCTACAGTATATGTTGCCTTGTCACGGGTCATGCTTTTTTGAAAAACATTTAGAATACTTGTAATTTCGTTGCAAAAATCTAGTTTTTAACATATAATTAAAAAATCCACCAATGCAACGGAGTGCTAATTTTTAGCAGACGAATAAAATCGAATACATACACTGAGCTGTCACTTTATTAGGTTCGTCACCTAAAATATGCAAATTGAGTGACTGCCTGATTTGCATGTCAGATGATCACAAATCACGGCATAAATATCCTGAAGCAACTTTACTACATGTCAGTCAGTTAAGCGGATTTTTAAAATATGGAGCAATCCCATACGCCAACATGTATCCAATCTTATCCTTCTGAAGCTGGACTCTTTTTGCTATTTCACTGTCTTGGAACATCAGGGCCATTAATTTGATATCCTTGAAACCATAGCAAACATGGGGGAAAACAGTGATATGATTGATTTCCAGCGTGGAATGGTGGTAGGTGCAAGAGGGGCTGGAATGAGCATTTCAGAAACTGCCACTTTTTTGAATTTTAACGTACCACGGTTTCAAGGGTTTATCGAGAGTAAGTCAAGGAACAATAAACATGTAACCATCGTGACTCCTGTGGACGGAAAACCTTTGTTGATGAAAGAAGCCAGAGGAGAATGTTAAGACTTGTGAGCGAAAACAGAAAGGCAACAATCGCACAAATTACTGCTCATTGCAACTCAGGCAGCCAGAAAAGAATATCAGAACGGACTACTAGTCGCATCTAGGCTCGAATGGGTTACCAAAGCCGAAGACCTTCTCGGATACAAATGCTGTCAGAGAAGAAAAAGAAAGCGCGCCTCCTGTGCACAAATTTGACCATTTGACCATTTGACATTTGACCATTGAGGATTGGAAAAAGGTTGCTGGTCAGACGAATCTATGTTCCTGCTGCATCTTGTTGATGGAAGGCTTAGAATATGAAGAAAACACATGAAGTCTGGTGCGGATTTTGCAAGGTTGTAGAGACAGAGTAATGGTGTGGAATATTTTCTTGATATGAATTAGATCCTCTAATATCTGTAAACGGTCGTTTGAACGCCAAAGCATACATAAACATTGTTGCAGATCATGTTCACCCCTTCATGCTCATAGTTTATGTGCACGCATATGGCTCCTTCCAGCAGAATAATGCACCAGCAAACAGGCTAGAATCACTATAGAATGATTCCAGGAACATGATAGTGAGTTTTCCTTGATGCAGGGCCGGCTCAGTCCCCAGATTCCAGCCCATTGAACTTTGGGATGAGTTGGAAAGGACCGTTCGCTCCTTGCCTGCACTTCCATTGATTTTCCGAGTATTGCGTGAAGTTCTCATGATCTGCATGGGCAACATTGCAGTGTAGGTAATACCTGTCTGCTAAATGAATAAGTAAAAGGGTTATAATTTTTCCCAGAATAATTAATAAGTAAAAGGGCTAATTTTTAGGGGTGAGCGATGGGTACATTCAAATAAAAATAAATTTAAGGAGGGTTAACTAGTTTTAAGCAAAAACCGCTGACCTATTTTAGATGGTTTGTTGTTTTATTTTTTCCAAGGAGATTTGGCCTATCACCAGCTAAATTTCGTAAAATTGTAGTAATATGCCACTTGATCAAATCAGTGTATTGGAAAAATTGTAAGAGCATATTTGAAATCTTCATAAAAAAACAATTGCTTTCTTTTTTTTAACAATAAAAGTTTCATTTCGTTCCTCTGTATCACTGAGTGGAGGCTCCAGCGAATGTACCATTCCACCATTTCAATTTGTCTTTATTTTCTGCTTAACCCCATTTTGGGCTTTGACCTGTCGGGGGACCTCTTAGGGTCTTTTTTTATACGCGCTGATAAAATATGATATCAGCAATATAATTAATAGGATAAATTCAGTAGAATTTAATTCAGTAATATCAGTAGTTCAATGAGGATAAATTAAAGTATAATCCATTTCGTAAGTAAATTAAATAGCAGAAGAGAAACGAAACTTCTTCCGATCTTGACAAGGAAATAAATTGCAAGTCAGTAAAAATAACATTTCCTACACGTGGGAGAGGTAAGATGAGAGCGTAGGAGGTGTCGGTTGGAAGCAGGATGAAACTTAAAATAAAAATAAATTCCATTGAATTTTTAGAACTCACCTTTTTACAGTTCATCCGGGAAATGCTTGACTCTTCCTTCTCAAATGCTAATATACCACGTGGAAACTCACTCATGCGTTTAGAAGTCACTCAAGACTGTATCGTCTCATTTGTGAAGAAAGCAACCGTCTTTACTACGGGTGAATATTTACAAAAGGAATTAAAACCTCGCCAGATTCCCTGTTGAGATTGTTATTATATTTGAAAACAGGTAAGCAAATAAGGAAAAAAAATCATAACAGCTCATCACTTAAATGATTCGTAAAATGAGATTGTTATAACTAGTCTCAGCGACGGATTAACTTCCAGAGAAAACATTGCTCCGACCCTATTTTGTTGTATGATTAAGAATAGTATTTTCTAAACATATAAGTTCATCGTCGAGCGTTCTTGCATATTATGGGCCTAAGACAATTGCCTTCGTTGTCTATTCTATCATCCGACACTAACTATGTATAGTTCGGGACAGGTTAACTTTGCTATGAAGGAACATTTGCAGTTACGAAATCTTGTATGAATGCGCGGGAATCATTAAGGAAGACGGGGCATGTAATAAGAAAAACTTACTCTAGGGACAATTGCTTGCTATAGAATTATTTGTTCACGCAATCTTACTTAAACATTTAAAACTAATTGCTTCATTCGATTTGTTGAAGGCGTGCGACTTGAATAGTGACGGTGTGGAAACTGACTACGATAAGATTCAGTTCTGAAAAGGTATCTACGCATGCGTTATTAAATAAAAAAAAGTATAAAAAGACAAGTCATGTACCTGTATGAAGTTTGTAAAATATGAAGAGTGAACAATAGTAAGTAAACTTTTAATCGTGTATATTTACTACACAAGGTGTATCTAAATCCCTGTTCACAAACTTCTGGGGGTGATTTCCCACAGCGAGAAGAAAACAAAATTTCATATAAACATGATTCAGATAACGAACCGTTTATGAGATTTCCGCAATTAAAAGTGAAGTTTCAGCAGGGTTTTGTACTCTGTGGATGGCAGGTGACATGCGGAGAAGCTGCAATGTTCAAAATGTTCAAAATGACGACCGTGGGACGCAACACACGCATTGAGGCACCTGTTAATATTGGTTATTTCTTGTCCGTTTACAGGGGTTATAGCCTTACTTTCCGGACACGCCTCGTAAAAAATAATGATCCATATAATCCACAAGATTAAAATATTCAAATCAAAATCAAATTACCATAACATTAGCAAAACCTGCTGAAGTCATAGGCAAAATTTGTATTACATGATCCTCTTTTTATCTTGAGTGATCCGCATTAAAATACCCTCAGTCAATGCCATTTGTAGAGATATCTGCGAAAGAAGAAAGAAACGTCAGCATATTTTGTGTAGACGTTTCAGACCATTTGAAATAGATTGTATTATTATTATTATTATTATTATTATTATTATTATTATTATTATCATTACTAGATGGAACCCGCCAAGATTTGACGGCAAACAACTGTGTGCTTTCATACAATCATAAGCAATCCTCTCCACAAAGACGTCATAATCAAGAACTTTGCTAGCATTGATGATCAAATTAAGAACAATTACAATGCTTTGCAATGAAATTGCCCCACCAACAAGGAGTTATCCGACCTTATCCATATTTAGTGGGGGGGG
>JAHWFO010054548.1:78369-120337 GCA_023313115.1 Rhysida immarginata
GTATGATCACCTACATCTGCGGCTGGAACAATGCATCGCCGCTAGAGGTGGTGCCACAACCTACTGATGCCGCTTTCTGTTGGGACACCCTGTACAAACGAGTGCACGTCTTGGCTCCATAACTTAATAAAGGTGTGTTCAGATGTATCTCTTGCTGTATACCTACTTTTGGCTCATTCGGATAACTCCTTGTGGGTGGGGCAATTTCATTGCAAAGCAGTGTACATGCAACAATTAATGACGATAAAAATGATCGATGCGCATGCGCAGAAGTGCCGATTTTGATCTTAAAAAGTGTATTTCGTTTTAATATATAGGATTATTATTATACAAAGCTGCATCCCTCGAGGGATATAGGACGCTCAGGATCAGGAAACAGAGAGGCCTGTCCATCCAAAACAATTTGTGATAATCGTTTGGGCATGAAAGGTATGATTATAATAGTTCTTATCGTTGATAATGAATTACGTGTCAATCGTAAGTTGATGACGAATTCCACGAATACGATTACTCTAATCACCCTAAATTCCTAATAAGAAGGATGGATGTCGTATGTAACCATTGTCAGGCAAAGAAATATAAATGTGAACCACCAGGAATGTGTTGCTCTAATTTAAAAGTGAAGCTGCCGCCACTTAAAGAGCTTCCAGAACCACTGTTATCTTACTTAACTGGTAACACAGCAAATTCGACCAATTTTGAGTTATAATTTAATTCTTGGGATTGTTCTGTTATTCTGTGCTACAACTGTAATTATCCCGGGCAACGCCGGGTGCCTCTGCTAGTTAACAATAAAAATGGTATGACTTTCTGTTCTCAGTGGTCCGTAAGTCGGGGCGTCAGTCAATCATTGCTTAATAAAGGAGACAGGCTTGCTGTTATCATCAGCGCTCTAAAGATTCCTTTCAAATTCCCGTTTTCTATGATACTGGCAAGTGATGGCAAACGTAATTGGATACGAGCAGCAATCATTGGAGTATACCTGTTGAGAGAAAAGGCCCTCCTTATTAGACTACGTTGTTAAAGGGAAGATATGCATAAGTTGGACGTTATATTTATTTGGAACCACAGTGTGTTAAAAAAAAGACACTATAATTTATGAGTCGTCAACAGAAGCTATTAGTACAGGAAAAATTATGGGTACTAAATACCAAAACAATCGTAAGCAATGTAGCAATGTCCCATCTTATCGAGGCAAAAGCTTAAGACGGGATATAGCAAACTGCAGTACAAAAGGATATAAAGCACTACTTTTCTTATGTTAACTTTTGTTATCAACTTTTGGTATTTAGTTGCTACATGAAAAACAAGTAAAACGGAAAACAACCCAATGGTATGCCAATCAAAATAGGATATTCACAGTTAATCTGCCATCTTTCCATCTTCCGATAGTTAGCATGAGACATCGGTGACACTTTTTACTTAGAAATGAATAAAATTTATCGGATATTTTTGTGGGAAATCGGCTGCAGCTCCTCGACGATAACACGACGGTTGCCTCCTTCGACGAACTGCTGAAAAATAACAATAGGCGACACCAAGAATTCTTTAAATTTGTTTTTAAATCGGTTAGACCCAACTCATACTAATCTCCCCCTAAGCCACCGTTAATCTGGAGGGCCAAAACTGAGAGGCAAAGGGCCGTGTTAGGCTGGCATGTTCTAGCTTCGAGATGATCTTAGTCTTAATGATAATTATCAGTTCCCTCTTACGGTAGATAAAGCTTGTCTTTTCATCTTTTCATGAGATACGCCATTCTATTGAGTTGGCAAACCAAAGAGCCAATTTGGTCTGTAAAAGTTAACCTCGAACCAAGGAAAATATCCAACATTTTGGAAGTAACAACGGGATCCTTGTTAGACGGCGAAATCTTTAGTTCGACATACAAGTCTTCGTATCGTTAGCGATATACCAGGTTTTCAAGAACTTCGGTTGCGCGCCTTCGCTTCCTAGGTCATAGGTCATCATTAAAATATTGTCGTCAACGTATGAAATCATATTGTAGATAAGCGATAATTTAAATATCGCCGTTGGCTACTGCGTAATGTGTAACACTTATTCCAAGCTTGATCAATCTCGCTTGCTGGTTCTATTGGAGAGCTACGAGAGTGAATCAAAAAGTAAGTTACACTCTGAAACAGTAAAAACAGATGTAAGTTAAGATCCCATACAGAGATTCTGAGGAAACGTGCACCATTTATTTCACTTTTCTACATAATCACCCAACAATTGTACACACTTGTCTGAACGTGAAATTAACTTTTCCATGCCGCTGCGGTAAAAATCCGCTCCAGCGTTTCTCAACCATGTCAGCACTCCCATAAGAAACGCTAAGCGTTCTGACGATTTCTTTAATTCTGATTCGTCGATGGTCCAGAATTATCTCATTAACGCGGGCAATGTGCTCGGGAGTGTTGGACGTGGATGTCTTCCTGCGCGGTATTCTTCCGTCAAATCTGAGCGCCAATTTTCGAACTGCTGGCACTACTTCACAATTGCAGGACGAGAAATCACATTATCCCCGTAGACACTGCAAATTTGCTTATGGATTTCAGTGCAATTTAAGCCTTTCGCCCACAAAAAACGGATTGTTCAGCGAATCTCCAACTTGGAGTATACATCCAGTTGCTGCGCCATGGCAACAATACTCTTGCGTACGCAGTAAAGGCGTGAACACATGGGATCATGCCACGTTGCAATTATAGACATACTGGCAACATCCTTAAAAACGAATGATGTCGGCAACATCCACAGATGGTGTTGAGTGTAACTTACTTTTTGATTCACCCTCGTAATTCCTTAGTAGATCACCACTAAAATGTGCGGATTTCCACTTTCGTGCACACTTTTTGCCAAATATCGCTGTTTTCCACCCAAAAATCACCAAACTGTTGAGATATCCACTTACGTGCACACGTAAAAGAGCTTCTAATTAAGCTATCAGGGGTTCGCGTTATGGTGTCAAAAGGCTTTAATAGATCATTTATTACTGTGTAAAAGAATACTTTGGCAGATTTCCGCAATTAAAATAAATTGGTTTCAAAAATAGCCACCAGGAGAGAACTGACATTGCAGGCGGAAATGCTTCTCATAAATTTACTTATGACGAGCGGCTGTTTGTTGAACCTACGGTGGAATTCACGTTGCACGTTAACAATGGATTTACATTTTGCAAACTGCAACACACCAAACGATTTTCCTGTGTCGTCGCCATTGTGCTTTATTAAAACAAGAAACCGCGCTGCTGTACGGCATTGATTAGAGCTTCTAGGCGGGCTTTTAAATCTCCTTTGAATTTTTCTGTCTTGTTAATTGCCGAATATGTTTCTATCTTTTACTGTTACTTTAAAATGAATATTTGAAATCTGCTCCATGTTTCTGAATAACACTGTATGTCGCAGGGTCGGCATAATAAATTAAAAGAAATGTTAATTAAAGATTGAGACTGGTTTTTTTTTCGTTCTCTTATTTGCTCTAAAATCGCCTCGTATTTCGGAGACAGCCATTGAACTCAAGAGGCGGATTTTCCTTAATTCTCATTCAAATAAGGAAATCTGATCTGTTATTGTTGGTTGGAGAGGCTAGTTATTTAATATGGGCCAAAAACTTTGTCGCAGCAATCGCCCTTGCCGATGGCATGTTCTGACGATATGCTTCCGCAGTGTCTTCAACATAAACCGATATTGTAGTCTCTTTATGGATGTTAGTCTCTCTAACAAGCGCAACAGAGGCGCTCGGCATCCTTCCGTAAAGTCTTTATATCACCGAAAACATGTTTAACGTGGTTTCTTGAGCTGTTACTAACAGAACTTACTAATCACGGGTTGCCCCCATCTTGTCATATAAATGCTAAATGATTTACCTCTAGGTTTATGAACCTTGTAACCGCATGGATTCGTGCACAGTTCTGCTACGTCGTGGTCTTGTTGAACGAAAGGCGTTTGTGTTTCTAATTTCCATAGCGCATGTTTTTATCGAAAATAGTCTCAGTCTTTAATGAACTATGTTTATAATTACACCGGCCAGCAATGAAAAATCATCTTGAATGAATTTGACTTACTCTTGTGGTTTTTAGAGTGCTGAATTCGAATCTGCTTTTAGATTTTTTTCTATCATGTCACGTTTTCAAGTTATGCATATAGAGACTTCAATGTTAAAGTAATGGATGTGAAAAGAAGCAGCTGCGGTGTTGAACTATACATATTTTTAGGCCACAAGGAAACTTATTAGGCCCCAAACAATGAATAATTTTAAAGTGTTTCATTGAAAAATATGAAATCTGTGGGTGATAGAAAAAAACTAAGGTCAAATACGGATTTAGCATAAAAAAACATATAAGAATCTTAACGTTAAAGATGATTTTAAAAAGTTATTTTTGTTGGCCTGTTATCATAATTCAAATATTAGCTTATGATAATTTCTAACAATTTATAGTTTCTTCACCTTAAAAGATAACATTAATCAAAATTGATTATCTGTGATATCTATGCACTAAAAGTTTGTTTTTATAACATTATGAATTTAATGATGCTCATTTTCGTTTCAGACGATACCAGTTAGGATTTAAATTCAAAAGATACATACAGGGTTATTTAGTATCGTAGAATTCAACTGCAACTGATAACTTATAATGTGAATGGGTTAAATTTTATTCAGCTCAAAAATTTTTACTCGTGCCTTTATGAGTCTTCTTTAGCTAATGGTTCAGTGACACTAAGGAATGAAATGAAACTTTTATTGTCAAAAAATAGAAACCAAATGAAATCAGTAGTATTTTTATGAGGAATTCAAATATGCTCTTGCGTTTCTTTCCAATAGATTTATTTGATCAAATGCCATACTGTTACAATTTCCACAGTTAAATTTACTGCTTACATGGGAGTATTAAAAGCACATCGCTTACCTAAAAAAAATTAATTGACCGATTTAATTGAGGTTGATTTTTCTAGTATACAGTATTTCTTTGTGAATGTACAGAAATTGTCTGTCAGCCTAATGGGATTTGCTTTAGTAACGCTATTCCATAGATGAAATATCCTGGTGAAAACTCCTTTCATGGGTTTCCTTGATAAACCGCGAATTTTCTGGAAAGAAATCTGAGTGCGAATCCAAGAAGTGATTTTTACATTCCATAGTTAGGCTATACATAAGCTTAATTTCAGAAAATCACTCGTTTTAATTGAAGTCATCATGACAAGATCAAAAATAACATACGAATTTTTATGTTATATCCACTATTTTATTAGACCAATATTTTAGAAGAAAAAGGATTTTTCCAACCACATTTTCAATAAGTCAACAATACCTCGTGGAGTAAAAATTAAAAAAAAAACAACATTGCTCAGATCACAATGGTCAGGTGACTTTTCGCTGCCAAGGCCTGTCGTTTTCGTCGATGCGGACGCGATCGTATTGCGCACGTGCTTCAAGCCAGAGCAATGTGAAAACAATAAACATATTCAAACGCGTTCAGATGTAAGTTTAACTAAACGCGTCAGCATAAACAAAACCAATTTATCTTGTATTGCTAAACTAGAACGTATTTTCCTTCTTCACAGATAAACTTGTTGATGAATTAATTCAAAGTGTGGAAAATATATTAAAACGGGAAAAGAGATTTTTTTAAAAATAAAAATCATGTATATTATTTCCATCGGTAGAGTAAAATCGGATACCGCTGCTTATCAATCCCCCGGTTCATATCCGTCCGCCACCAACGAGAATAATTTTACGATGAAAATTCTGTAGCCGGAAACGGTTCCGAGTAAGACAGGCTAGTTGGTACTCGTTAAATGATTAAAAACAATAAAATTCCTAATCATTTACTAATATTGTTAAACAGGTTTCACCTGCCTGCTGCCGAAAGCGTTAAGGCGCAGATCTTGTCGCTCTTCGAACCAGCGGCTTGCGGGATCGAATCTCGCTGAAGGCATAGATGTTTCTTCTTGTCCCTTTACTAAGAAGCTTGGAAGACCAAGCAAAACTTCAGTAGGCTCATCCCATGCTAGGTTAAATTTCAAATAGATCCAATAATTACACTAGTCAACATACATTTTGTAACTATGACCACACAAAGTGTTCTTAGTAGCAATTTGTATGTAGAATCCGAATCTGCTTTTAGATTGTTTCTATCACGTCACGTTTCCAAGTTATGCACTTCGAGACTTAAAGTAATGGACGTGAAGAGAAGCGGCTGCAGTGTTAAACTATCCATATTTTGGGGCCGCAAGAAAATTTATCAGGCCCCAAGAACTGAATAATTTAAAAATGTTTCATTGAAAAAAAAGAAATCTGTCCTAGAGAAATTTCAAAATTATATTCGTATTAAGCAGAAAAAATGCTACCAAAAATCACCCACTTGAATTTGGTTAAAAGAAAAATCTTTAATTTTGTTGGCCAGTGTTATTTAACATCTTCGACTTCAAAAAGGTAAAGGAGGAAAAGAAAAGAAAAGAGAAATATTGTTTAGCATTTGGTAAAATTACTTATTCAACGAAACACGATATCCATGTATTAAATAAGATTTGATACTAGTAATTATCTAACATGCACTCTCTAAAATCACGCCGACACACATTTTTTATAAATTTAAGTTTTATTTTTCATTATTATCGCTGTTAAAATCATTTTTCAAAAATGCAAAATGATGTGGTGTGGCATATCATGGATTATATAACATGTCTTCCCCTCTGTTTTGCTGTGAATTCGGAAGAGAATAATTCCAACATGTAGTATAGTATCACAAATTTGAGTGATTGATAAATTTATTGCTACCAAAGAAAAGGATAAAGATAGCTTTGTGATACACAGGAATTCCCAACAAGGCAGCAAAGATAAAATGACATATAACAAAACAAAAGCACACAAGAAACCAATACAATTAAAAAGGATCAAAATTGGATACTATTATTAAAATAATCAAAATTACACATAGTTTTATGCAGTGTTTAAAACAAGATTAAATTTTAAGTAATAAATTAAAATTAAGACAAAAATTGAAATAAAAATTGTTTGAAAAAAAAAAGCAATTTGACAAATTTCCCATGGTGTCTTTAGCTTTCATCAATATTATTTCTTCTTTTTTCTTCATTTTTATTGTTCACTCCTAATATGTTTTACTTATCATTGTTATTTTCTTTTATTATTTCTGGCACCTTTTTTATTCCATCCTGAAATCAAAGTTGTTTTTGTTTTTTTTTTTAAATTTCTAGACTGATCTCCAATTTAAAGGGCATTAAGAGGAATTAGTGCCCCCTGTGCAGCTCAGATTATCTTTTATCTTTAAGGAAATTTCAAAGCCATCCCATTTCTAATGCAATTTTTTCTTTGCCCTTTTGTCACTCCCGTTGGTCCTCGTTCTTGTCCTGTCCCAGCCTTATTTCTTCTCTATGATCCCAGCATTTCTTCCATTGTATTATCTCACCACTAATGCACCTTCCTGATCAACATCATCGTTCTTGGCTTCGTTCTTGCCCTATCCCAGCACGTCTTCACTTGCTTTCATTTCCGGGCTTCCCATTGGTTCCCTTCTATTCTCCCTAGCCAATACTTTCTCCCCCACCCCTACCCCAACTATTTTGTCTCTAAATAAGACGTCTTCTAATGCCCCTATTATCACTTTTACTGTTTGTTTAGCAAAGGATAGTCTTTATCCGAAAAGTCAGCTTTTTTCAAACAATGTTTATTTCAATTTTTATTTTATTCCAGAATTCTTGTGTCTCGTCCTTTTTTTCTTCTACATCCGTTATAAAATTAAAACAATGAATATAAAACAATTCTCGACTCCTAAGTAGCGTAATACAGTTAAATCTGAAACAAACGAAACAGAAAGGTCTATCAATCTTTCCATTAAAAATATTAATGAAATTTAAAAATCTTCGCATGTAAAATGCCCATATCCCCACAAATTTCCCAAATCTTGCATCATCTGAGAAAAGGAGTAAAATCCAATTTTAATTTATCGGTAAAAATAAAACCTTGCGAACAGACTATAAACTTTATGAAAAGTGTTTTTGCAGAATCTGCCAACATAGTCGCCAAAAATTAACTTGCGGTCAAGGAAATCCCCAAATCTCAGATGCTTCAACCCTTTCAATCAAAGTCTGATTATTAGTATAAAAAATAAGAGCGGTCTAATCTTCTTAGAAAAAGTAATAATCTTAATCTTACTAATATTAATAACAAGCCCATTATCTATACACCACTCAGAAAAAGTACCAACCTTGACCTGTAAAGTATAACAATCAGACCAAGTGATAATCTGCTGAAAAAGTTTTAAATCATCAGCAAACATAAAGGCCCCAGATCCCATCATCCCCAAGACATTTTTAACATAGATGGCAAACCACATTGTACTTAGGCAGCTGCCCTGAGGAGCCCCATCTTAGAATACGAAAAGAAAAACGAGAATAAAATTTCCCATTTTAATATATACGGAGCGACCAGATTAAGTAAGAAGAAATCCAAGCAGGCAAGGAATGCTCCGTCCCATACCACCTGAACTCAGAGATTAACCTAGCACGGGGTATGTCAAAAGTTTTAAATAGATCGAAATAAATGGCATTAAGTTGCTCGTGCCTATCGAAGCATCATTCTGTAATGTTGGTGACAAATGGAATAAGGTTAGTCAGGGTAGCTCGCCTCCGTACGAATCCATGCTGCCCAACATCAATCATTTGTTTAAAATTAAAATAAAAATGATCAAAACAAGACGTTCAAAAATCTTGGAGAAGTGTGTTAATAAAAGCATAGGATATATAATTAGAACAAGTTGATGGATCCCCAGATTTGAAAATGGACCAGATCAAGGGGTTTTTCCAACTGGTAAGGAAAATACCCTTAACAAGACTTTTATTAAAAATGCAGCAGAGAGGGTTAGCAATAATTTCAGAACACCCCTTGATAAGAAAAAGAGGCAAAGTATCAATGCCATACAAACGCGTTAATTTCATCCCTTTGATCGTATGCCTGACCTCGTCAACCTGAAAAACAATTTTATTAACGTTCAAAGGATAACAGTAAGACATGATAGTTAAGGTGCAATTTCAGAAAAAAAAAACTATTTAACCCTACAAATTAACATACCACGATATCTGAAAAGGAAAGTCTTCAATCAGTGTGTACTAGCAGCTCTAACTTTGGAGCAGAAACCTGAACACAAATAGCAAAGCCAACCAACGATTACAAACCACCCAAAGAAGCATGGAAAGATGTATGCTAAAGGCTTTCTTACTTGACACTGTGAATTAGAGACTGTGTAAACCGGTTTTGGTATTCACTCGGATTATCATGTAGTGCCATTTGTGATTGGTTTTGAGCATCACGTGTCACAAGTAACCAATCAACGAGAGCATTCCTTTCATTCTCTTCTGTAGTAAGAGGAGAAGATTATCGTACAGGGTGATTCAGTCAATTTCTGACCATTTCACTCGAATGACGTGCATTAGAGATAAACAATTGAAAGAATATGAGCGCCATATCGAATTTCTAAATAGTTGGGGTTTGTATTGTTGCATGAAAATCGTATTGTTGAAAAATGGCGCCCGCTTTATCAACAAAGCAGAAATGCAAGGTTGTCGAATGGTATTTAGAGACAAAATCACCTGTAACCGTGCAAAGAAAGTTTTGGAAGGAGTATAAGTGTCGAGATGCACCAGGCAGGCAAGCAATCATGGACTTTGTCAAGCAATTTCGTGCCACTGGATGTGTTAAAGGCAAGAAAAAAGGCGGGAGCGAAGCTAGTGTTCGAACGGCCGAAGTTGTCGAAAATGTTCGCACAAGGTTGGCCGATTCCCCTACCAAAAATCTGTTCGCCGCCTATCCATTGAAGAAGGGCTGTCGTATACCACGACGTGGCGAATTTTGAGAAAGGATTTACACCTGTTCCCGTATAAGATCCATGTTTATCAGGAGTTAACAGACACTGGAAGACAGAAGCGACAACAATTTGCGATGGAGTTTGGAGCAGAAATGGAAGCCAATCAGGACATTGTGGACAACCTATGGGTGCCAGATGAGGCCTTCTTCCATCTGTCAGGTGACGTTAATAAGCACAACGTTCGTTTTTGGGGTTCCCAGCACCCTCATGAGATCCATAAGTCACCTCTTCATCCACGAACTTGGTGCGCGATTTCCAAAAGAGGCATCATTGGTCCGTTCTTTTTTGAGGGCACCGTAACGTCACAGGCTTACCTTAACATGTTGGAAACCTTCTTCATCCCCGAGCTGCGAAGGAGGCGTATACCGCTTCGACATCAATGGTTTCAACAGGATGGGGCTAGGCCTCACACCACTAATGAAGTGCTAGACTTTCTCAATCAGAAATTCGGAAATCGTGTCATTTCAAACAGGTTTCCAGATCGATTCGGGGGTGGCTTTCTTTGGCCCCCTAAGAGTCCTGACCTAAACCCATGTGATTCTTATCTTTGCGGGTTCCTTAAAGACAGTGTGTTCACTACAGCACCAAGAACCCTAGACGAGACAGGTGAGTGGCGGTTGGTACTACTTAAATGAGACGGCATTTAACGTATGCACAATTTCAAAAATAATTTCCAATTTTGAAAAGTTTTTATCAGGATTAACAAAGTTCTACTGACCTTTATTTTAGCGGAGAGGCGGCTACGGCGATTGGAATCCATTAGCTCACGTCGCTGACGTTCCTTCCTATTTCCGAAGCGCCGAGATAGCGGCTTCGTACTTGGACGAGAGGACGACGGAATCGCTCCGGCTCGAACGAGGGACGGTGGGGAGGGGCGGACGACTCGAGATGCGAACCGCTGGTTTCTCTTCCCTCGGGCTCCTTCGTTACTCCGAAGACTTGAGCGATTCTGCATGTAACGACTACTGGACTTCGAATTGCAGCCTCTTGAAGACGAAAAGTAGCGCTTCTTACCGCTGCCAACATATTCCCGATTCTTCTTTACTTTTGTAGGCGAGGTCGAACGTGAAGTCGAGCATGCCTTCGGAATTTCTGCGTCCTTCCAATTCCAACTCGGACTCTGACTGTGGCTCCGACTTAATTGCTCTTCTCCTTCCTCCCTTTTTATTCCACGATTTCCTCGTCCTTATTTGCATGTTGCTTTCTTCGTCGAATCCCGTGGCTCGCTCCTGTTCGCTCTCGGGAAGCGTCGACTCTTGTTGGCGGGGTCCCGTCTCTTGAAATCTTGAAAGAAATATTTTTTTTCTTCTTCTTTCAATGTCATCTATTCGATCTTTTTCGAGATCGCTTCAAATGAGGTGACACGCAGTGCTGCAAAACTTCATCCTCAGGCTTTGTCGTGTTGAACAGATAGATGGAGCATACATAGAGCATATTGTTCATGAGGTGGAAATTGCAATGGTTAATGTGTATTGTAAGATCTATATGACATGCATGATAAAACACCAGTTGGGAATGCGTAGCACTGCATTACCATAACGATGTTAATTAAAAGCATCGTTACTGTATTCGCGAAGTCGGTAGTTCTGTTGCCAATTTTTTTTTCAAATTTATTGATTTTTGACTTCAGATTCGTATACAGCATCAAAAAGTAAGTAAAAATTATAAAAGGGACATATGTCCTATTTATTCGGGAACATGGCCAAAATGATGGTTAAAATGAAACATTTTGGTACCTTGACCCGGCTCTAAAATACTATTTAACTGCGTATTGTTTATAAATATGTTTTGATTCAACTAGAGTTAACGACATCCCATAGAATAGCATAAGATTATTTTTAAAATTAATAACACAGGCCAACGATGAAAAAACTTTATGAATGAATTTGCCTTATTCTTCTGTTTTTTTGTGTGCTGAATCCGAATCTGCTTTTAAGGTGCCCACACACGATCATGCCCGGCTTGCTGCCAAGCCATTCAGTTCGACTGTTCATTCCAAAAATGATCGTGTGTGGGGCAATCATTCCAAAACTGATGGCTTGTCATTCCCGGAATGACAAGTTCAACCTGTTTGATTTTGGCTTGTCATTCATGGCATGATAAAGCGAAAAACTGATCGTGTGTGGCGCTAATCATTCCCGGAATGACATGCGCATGCACACTGATTGGCTCAAATATGTGTGCAGCAGGAAGTGCCAGTTGCGTTTTGATATAACAGGAGCAACTAAGAATAGAAGTTCTCGAAAACTTGTGGAACTCATCCGTAGGAGTTCAAGAAGTCATCCTTTGCATTAGCTTCGAGTTCACCCAGAAGATTTACATCAGAATATTTCTTTCTTTCTTGCAACCAGTGTTTAGACCAAATGCTCCTTTTCATTTTAGGCCTATCTTCGTCCTCGGCAAGAGCATTGCAATAATAGTTGCTACAGACTTCTTCGCACTGTAAATTCACTGCACCATCACTGCACAGCAGACATTGGCGAATAAATTCGTTCAACAAAATGCAATAAAGTTCCCATGGAATGACAGTTTCGGCATAACTCGTGTGTGGTGAATTCTTATCAAGCATGAATTCTTAGTTATGGAATGGCAAGCATGGCAGCAAGCCGGGCATGATCATGTGTGGGTACCTTTAGATTTTTTCTATCACGTAACCTTTCCAAGTAGAGATACTATATTTGTGTATAGACTATAATGAAGAGCTAAATTTTCAAATTATGCTCACAGAGATGCAACGTTAAAGTAATGGGTGTGAAGAGAAGCGGCTGTAATGTTTAAGTGTCGATATTTTTGGGCCGCAAGGAAATTTATCAGGCCCCAAACTCTGAATAATTTAAAATGTTTCATTGAAAAATAAGAATATATGGGTGATAGATAAATAATGGATGTTTAAGTAATAAAAGTATAGCTTTGCTAAAATAATTTTAGTCTATGTTCCTTTTTCGTTTCTATAAACTTTGCTTTAATATTGCAGCCATGAAATATATTCCGCTTTTGGCTCGAAATTCACTCGTTGTCTGCTTCATATTTCATGTTTTGTCTGCAAGCGGGGCAGAGAAAAAAGAAGATAGGGCGGTTCGATTTACGCACATCATCGAGTCTAAAAATGTAAAAAGCGCGAAACGTCCACCGAAGATTTTTCCAAAAGTCACCACTGGTAAGTATTAATTAATCACTTATTCCGAATTAAGAAATATATTAACTGAATATGCTTGATTGTATAAACTACTAACTGATATATCCGGCACTATTCAGACTCTTTGTATTAGATGACATGTTGCAATTTCTGAATATTAAAATGACTGTGAACGATTATGAAAAATTATTGCATTATGAAGTAAATGTTCGAAGTGAAAAACGGCAAAAAAGTCCTTAAAAAGTTTTTCAGTCACTTCAAGTAATTTTCTTCTTATTATACGAGGGTTGATTCATAAGTCATGGCAACTAAATTTTTTTTCTCTGGAACATGCTCCAACACTGGAATAATGCCAAATAATTAGAATAAAAGTATTTTGCATTCTGAAGTTAAATTTGAGTGGAGGATAATCAACGAATTTTTCCTGAATAATGTACTTATTTCTCTAGTTTACCTCACAAGAAACATTAATTTATTCAAAACTTAAAACTTATATTAAACAAATTGAAGGTGACAAAATATTAGAATAATTCTAAGATAGAGACAAATATTAGTATAATGGCAAAAAATAAGATATACAAATCACTTTAATCGAAAAAGATTCATCAAATTAATACTGAATAGCACCCATTTTGGCTTTAATTACAAAACTTACCCTATTTGGCATGCCGTTGACCAACTTAGCACATTCTTCACGATTGATAATAGACCAGATATGTTTGATTGTCGAAATCAACTCATGTTTAGTTTGTCGTGGTCTTTGCTGAAGTCTAGTCCTCATGATGTTCCATAAATTTTCAATGTCTGATGAAAAACTTGCCATGACCAAGAGATATTTCGTCATTGAAGCCATTCTTTCGTGGATTTAGCAGTATGACTAGGCGCGCCATCCTGCTGGAACAGAAAGGAATCACAGCAGAGATCTTCACATGATGAGATCATGAAATTGTCAACTATTTCGTGATAGACTGCAGCATTTACGATACCATTTAGGACGCGTAACTTTTCTACTCCAGCTGTCGATATGCATCTCCCATACCATTACTGAAGCAGCAAATTTCACTGACCTCTTGGGGTAGTTCCAGTTGTAAGCTTCTTGTAGCTGTCTCCACACAAGCGGCCCTTGATCACTAAAAGACAAGGAGAACACGGATTCGTCACTAAATAGGACGTTACTCCAGTCATCTTGTCCCCAAGTAACTGTTATTTTTTGCACCACTTTACACGGGCTCATTTGTACTTCAAGATCATCAAGGATTTAGTTTTGAAAACTCTGGACTGAAACGCAAATGGATATAGTCGTCTGTTAGTAGTTCTGCTTGACACGGTTGCTCCAAAATGAACATTCCATTCTTAATGAATATACGAGGGAGTTTGAAAAGAAAGGCCTCCATAGAGTAACTTTTTTATTTTCAAAATTCTTTTTATACCTGATATTTACACTAGTTCTATATGTAATGCACTATTCACTTTTCGGCATAGTCCCCATCCCTTTACACGCACTTGCGCCAAGCGTGACTAGTCGGGTGAACCCGTCGGAGAGAAATTTTTCGTTAATTTCTTTTGTTTTTATATAAAAAAAACTTCTCGTAGCTCTTGTCGTTCAAACAACTAGGCCTCTATCTTCAACAGGAAAAAAATTTAGGGGTGATGTGACAATGCAAAAAAACGGATGGTCATAATAATAATAATAAAGTGCATTTTTTCCGGGATTGTTGTCGACTGAATGGTAGCTTTCACCTTGTCGTCAGAACATAATTCATGTCCCTTAAGGTTCTCTTTCACCTCTTCCCAAAGATGAAAGAGAACCTTAGCTGCCATTCAATCCTTACGTCAGTAACAACCCCGGAATTCCTCTCCGACGGATTCATCCGACTAGTCACGCTTGGCGCAATGGCGTAGAATCGTATCGAAAAGTGAATAATGCATTATAGTATACAGGACAAATGTAAGTATCTTCTACAAAAATAATTTTGAAAATTGGTTACCAAATAAAAATGTTACAGCCATGGAGGCATTACTTTTCAAAACGCCCTCGTATTTAACATTTTTGGAACAGTGTTTCTCCACAGTATTCTTCAGTTGCCTGTCCTATCTCTCAGTAATCTTGCGTTTTCGTCCACATCTATTCCGGTTTTCTGTAAATGTTCTACTGTGGTTCTACTTCTTGATTTTCGCAGATTCTGCCTGAGTTTTCCGAGTTCCATAAAGATCACATATTATTCGCTTTGTGACATGATGTACGTCCGGTTTCCTACCCGTGTTGCTTAGCCTGAGTTACGAAAAATTGTAATACCTTTTATATTGAACTCTAGAAAGATAGTAAATCACGTGCACCATTTCTGCTCACTTAATTGGACATATCTGTATTATTATTCTATTTTTTTGGTTTATTCAAAACATTATCTGCTTTCTAAAATTAATTCGGTACATAATTCTTTTACTAAGTATATTTTTTTTAAATTCCGATTCTGACGAGCTCTTTGCCGATGCGCCTACTAATCTTTACAATTATTTTTTAAAAAACAATGAAAAGTTTTTAATTAAATCACTCGCCGGTGATATTTACTCTTTAAAGTTGCTCTCCTTAATTGGTTATAGTACGTTATAGAAATACTTTGATGTTACAACTACGAGATTTCATTCTAATATTGATCTTCATATCCGTTTAAACTTTGTAAATGTTTTTAATAGTGTTATTAAGTCAGATCCCTTTTTTAGCTATTTTTAGCTCATTAATCTCTCTAAATTGGATCTTCTAATGACCTACAGTCCTGGTCAGAATTATAAACTCACCGAGCACTTGCATGTAATCGACATGGAAAGTGGTTAATTTGAATGTACAGTGTAAGAAACCTGATTATAATGATAACTTATTAAGGAACACAAAAACAACGTGAAAACCTTTGAAGAATACTGTATTAAGTTTAATAAACACTTCAGGAATGAACAGTTCCTTACTGTCCCCTGGTCAAAATTATAAACTCATAGACAAAAGTGATGTAAGAAATCCAAGGAAACGTAACAGATGAACAGAACTTATTTTTAATACGAGGTACTTCTCCTCCGTGATTGTAAATAACATCAAACATTCGTTGTGGCATGGAGTTACTCAGGTTTAACAAATAACATCCAACTCTTTCATCCCAGACCTTTACAATTGATTTCCACAGGTTATCAACGTAGGTGTAATGCCGCCCATGTGCATAGACACGTCTAACCAGCCCTCCCCACAGGTTTTCTACTGGATTGAGATCGGGGCTTTTTGCTATCCAGTGAAGTAGTGGGATTCCTATTTGGCGAAATCATCCCATTGTTGTGTTTGACGTGTGAATAGAGGCATTATCCTGCTGGAAAATAAGTCTTTTCCTCCCAGAATCTCACCGTACATACATAACTAATTCTCCAAGAGTTTTACATCCTGCTGGAATGTAAAACTCTAATATATTTCTGTGGTTTTGTCTATCATACACATGCACGATCTTCGTCTTTCCCAGAGCAGAAAAACCACCGCAAACAATCACGGATCCACCAACCGTTTATCGGCTCATTTGCACCTCTGAATTTCGGTGTAGAGAGTGCAAATAACATTGTTGACCATTTGGTCCGTCCATTAAATTTTTTTCATCTGAAAAAATAACCGCATCCCACTGACGTCCCACAACTGATGTTGCTTTGCGAACTCTAACCGTTTAGCTTTGTGAAATTGCGTTAACGGTGGTTTTCGCTTCAGTTTTCCGTATTGAATGTTTGAATCCGCTTGCAAAACACGAGACACTGTTGATCTTGATACAGTTTCAGTTAGCTGTTGTCTGATTTGATTGCAGAACATTTCTCAGATGTTGTGAGTTTCTTAATTCGCCGGATGCTGTGTTCACTGAGTTTTCTTTCCGTCTACATCGCTTTAAAACCGTTCCACCGGGTCCTCGACGTAGTACATTCTTAATTGCATATTGGGAGCGATTCATCTTCCGTGCAATTGCTCTCTGGGACATCCCTTGACCTTTGAGGAACCAAATGGTATTTATTTCATCGACCACCCCCTGGGGTATAATATCATGTATTATTTATCATAATCAAGTTACATATCGTTTTTGAGGGATTTGGGGTCGCTGATTACGAATTCTGTCAGAATTATAAAATTCGAAATGGCAAATACAAGATGGCGTCACCCAGGGCGTTTTAAACCCCAAGCGATTTAAACAATATTAATAACTTTTGGGCAACATTATTATTGATAATTGTTGTTTAAGGCCTGCCAAATGTTGCTGAATTTTTTCAGATTTTTATTGCATCATGAAGTACGGAAATTTCAATAAGATTAAATTTTTGACTGGGAGGTTTGGGCAAAGCATCCTTAGAAAAAACCCATAACAATTCAAGTGGCAGGAGGTGGCAGCTGAATTTTGGCTTAATCGATAGTTAATACTTTTCCAAGTAACCTCCAAAAGGTTAGAAGACAGCATTCGACAGCGTTTTATTGTCATTTGATTTGAAAAGTCAAATTTTATTGGAAAAAAACGAAAAAAAGTACCCTTATTATTGTGCTGCTAAAAATTTTCTGTCAAAGAAATGACATTTACAAAATTTTTTACGTATTTTACTAACCTTCAAACGTACATTCCATTTGGTTTTATTAGATTTTCTTTGCTGCACGCGCTTTCACACGTTTAAAGGTTTTGCCGAATAACTACACCAATAGTGCGCTTGAAAAAAGGCCAAACTCCAACTGAAAATAAAGAAAGAATTTGGGGTATAGGACGTTACTCTTAACCATTTTTAATTCTTATAGGATCCCTTTAGCCAACTGCATGCTAAAAAAATCTTATCTAGACACTTTTATTTTTCGAGTTTTGGCCAGCTGTTTGGCAATCGGCCGCACTGTGCAGCGTGACCCAGTTCCTGCCCAGGTTGACCGAATCCTTGTTGCATCATTCTACCTCACCGACATTACTTCCAAGTCGTCACCTTGCTCGTCCCGAAGTCGAACCTCTTATCCCCAACATATACAGCACTCGACTTGGACTGATAATCACGAACTTACTTTCAATTATTGACATTATACATTCGGCAAGCAGCCGCTCTTGTATATCAAATTTATTATATTCAATTAAATTCACTTTAATTATTCACCACCTCTTCCCGCTCTGTTCTTTCATAAAAATCCTTGACACCTAAATTTCATCATCATAGATGTTGTAGAAAGTGAGTTCTTAACTTGTTGATCTTAGTGGCGGCATTTTTATTTCTGTTCATATCTCAGTTATCGTTCAAATTCCGACCCATGTTCATATGAACTTTTTTGCTTAGAATCATCCATACTACCTCCCCTAAAAGTTTGTGACAGGTCAGATACACCCTGTATAATGAAATACGTATATCAGTAAGCGACGATAAGCTTTACTGTCCATGCAACCAACAAGCAGGTCCCAATGGCCTATGAAAGTGTTTAATTACTTTTAATGAAGATTTCCATAAATTATTGATTGGAAAGAAATAGATGAGAGGACTCCATGAAACCTCATACACCATCAATTAAAAATCCACGTAAGCCAAACGGGAATATCCCATTAACATACTCGGCGAATATTTTAGTTCCATAAATATATCATTCCAAATCTTCCATAGAAATAATTAATAACCGTTTTGTGGCCGAACACAAACAGATTAAACTTTGAAGAAATTGGTATGGGTAAAGCAAAGCAAAAATTTAATTTGCCAGTTAATTCTTGGCTGGCAAACAGTTCGTTTTCTGATAAATAATTCATTCGGATTACTCATTCAGAATCGATGGGGTGGATGCAGTACCTTCGCTGTGAGACGAGATAAATCCTTTGCAATCCCTTTCGGTGTTGAATAATTTTCGCGTTGACCAACACAATTAATGAAATTGAAAACGGGAACACTGAATTCATCGATGCCGTCCTTGTAAGGTTCACTTTCCTTCTAATCGTGGAATAGCCATTGTGCTTCAAAACTCGACAAGAAGATCCATCGTTGGAACGCCCAAGCCGACCACTTTCTACACTGACGCTGAATTTGTCCCTTATTGTTATTGCCTCTTTTTCCCCATGACTTCTGTGTCGCTCTCCACGAAGATCCGGCCATCTCTCTTTTTAAAGACGACTCCAGTTCCGGAAAGGGTAATCGCAGATCCGGCTGGAAAATACTACTGTATTCAAAGAAACACACTTACCCTTTCCACAAACGTTTTCGGGCTCATATAAAGCAATATTGAGAACTTATGCTTTTAAAAATAACGGAGAAGTTATGTGAATGTATACTATTTCACATCCAGAATAGATAAGGTAACGTACGTCGTATACCAATGAAGAGAACTAGACGAATGATTCGGGCGCTTGAGACTTGTGAAATTCTGGTGGAGAAGGACAAGTTCTGGTATGCTTCTATTAGACAATGCGTGGTTCACGTGAAAACTGTTAACATTTTAACACAGTGGGGACATTCTACAGTCTGTCAAGAAAGTATAAGACCACCAATAAAGTAACGTAGCTCACAACCTATATAAGGCAAACAAGTTTATTAATTTTCTTGTGATGCACATGTTTGGTACAATGATATTTGACGATATATTTCTCATCAGTGAGTCATGATAAAATAAATTATAACATAAATTAACACTTTTTTACTGTAAAATGTTTATAAGACCACTGTTGATATTTGGCATTTTTGGGACAATTTTTGTCACATCAATGTTCCATTTGAGTTTTTAATAATATGTAGAGCCACCACTTCGAGAGATTGCTTCAAACACTCGATTTGGCATGGTCTCTACCAGCTTGTGAAACAGTTCAGGTTCCAGCTTAGCCCACTCGTCCATTATCTTATTTGTCAACTCAAAGACTGTCGATTTCTTGCATAAACTCGTCTTGCCATAACACCCCACACATTTTCTGTGTGGGGTTTGAGATCTGGGCTGCGTGATGGCCAAGTGAGAAGGTGGATATGCTGTTGATGAAACCACTCCTTCGATGAATTCGACACATGGCAAGGGGCGGTCCGAAGGGAATCACTCTTTTTCTCTCTTGATACACTAAATAGTTCATCCGTTGTGTTACTACAGCAAGATCTGCTTTTCCATCCAACGCAAATGCACCCCAAATCATCACCGAAGCACCACCTTGTTGTCTACTGATTTGCACGCGTGGCTCTTGTCGTAAATCGTGCCAGTAGTAGCTATTTCCATCGGGGCGTCCAAATTAAATTTTTTCTCATCAGAAAATACCACCGATTTTCATTTCTCTTTCCAGGACATTACATTTCTTGCCCAATCCAAACGTGCTCTCTTATGGTCCGGCAACAATTGAGGTTTTGATCTGAATTTGGCGAATTGCATTTTCTCGCAAACTTTTCCAAACAGTTGTATGGCTCACTGGAGTTAAGAGTTCGCAAGCAATTTCTTTCGTCGACATCTGATGCCTTGTTGCCAGAATCGCAATTCGACGGTTGTCACGAGCTGTCAAGGATTTTTTCCGTCCTTTGCGTTTTTCTGTGTTGTAATCATCTTGTTTGATTAATCCATTGTGATCAACAGTCTTGTAACTATCGCCGCAATTTGCCTCTCTGATTTGCCACAACCATGAATGCTTCGAATTTCTGACTCAGAGAGCTATGTTCCACGAGGCATGATTAATATCAGTCACAAGAACATTTAAAACAGTGAAATATAACTACTGCCTAAGTTTTCCTAATTAAGATAAATATTCAAATAGAAGAGTTTAATGTTGTATCATAGGTGAGAAAAAGAGGGTGGTCTTATACTATATTTACAGCTGTAGAATTACTTTTGCATGTTATAATTACAATATCCACGTGATTTCTATAATTTTCTCGTAAACATTGCTAATTCCTGAGGTAGAATAGTCATGTAGCATCGTAGAGATATTTGATTTATTTAGAATGTGAGCTACGTTACTTTTGTTGGTGGTCTTATACTTTCATGACACACTGTACTATCTACAAGTTAAACAATTTCAGTTATTTAGTTAGTCGAAAATTTAATTTTTTCCATCTAGATGACCAAAATTGTTTGGCATAGGCGTTGGTAAAATTCGGCTTGTGTGCGACCGCACGTCCGTGGAAACCCCTGTTTCTTAGCTCTTGGACTGAGGACGACGAGGATTTTTTCAGGGGGAAAATCTTGAGATCACACACTTCCTTCGGAAGGGAAGTAAAGCCGTTGGTCCCGTGTAGTCGTTTACCGGCTGCACGTTAAAGAACCCTTGCGAGGCAAAATTTGCGGCCCCTATAATGCCGTCCTGAAATGACCAGTTGAAAAGGACGTTAATACCAAACAAACCAAATCAAACCTTAGCTCTCGGCGAACAGTGCTACTGCTAGCGAAGATGCCCGACGCATTTTGCAACACACGAGTGATTGCTACACCAGGGAACATGCGATGTTCGTTTACCTCTGATGCCCGAGTACGCGGGTTCGATCCCGGCCGAGGACGACGAGGATTTTTCAGGGGGAAATCCTGAGATCACGCACTTCCTTCGGAAGGGAAGTAAAGCCGTTGGTCCCGTGTAGTCGTTTGCCGGCTGCACGTTAAAGAACCCTTGCGAGGCAAAATTTGCGGCCCCTATAACGCCGTCCTGAAATGACCATAGCAGTTGAAAAGGACGTTAATACCAAACAAACCAAACCAAACCAATGTTCGTTTACCCCCTTCTTCAGGGTTCGACGGTTGTGATCAGTAAGTTTTTTTGGTCTACAACTTTGCCCTCGACGTTTCCATCTTACCGTTACATCACTTGCAGTTGATTACGGTACCTGTAGCAACGCGGATATTTCACAACCGATTTTCCACAAAGATGGCATCTGATGATCATGTCACGTTCGAAGCTTCGCCGACTTGCTCCATGTCTGTCTAACAAACGTATATGAGCACCCGATCCTACCAGCGCTTTTATATCGCTCGATGAAATATCAGATCTACTTTTTCGTAGGGATGTCCGGATGATTTTGGCCATATTTATATTCATTTTAACGGCCTCTGGAAATAAAAACATTTCTTATAATATTTTTATCGTAATATAAAAAAATCCATTTGGACATTTTCTTATACAAGACTAAATGAAAATGGTCCGTTTCTCCATAAAATGTCAATGACATTATGCTCCAGGTTAGCTAAAGGATGAAATAAAAGTCGCAATTTTAGAATATACATTCCTCCATCATTTTTTTCCTTCATAATTACTTATTTAAATATTACAACATTTTTAACTTATGTCCATATTCCATGTTGATTTTAAAATTTCATTTTGAATTATGTTCTTTCCAATTGGATTACATATATGTAGATCATCTAAAGAATTTCGGTAATGGCAGCATTTCAAGTCTTTATTAACTCATAAAAATATTCTTATGAAAGAACTGACCATTTATATTAGACTAACGCATAAAGCAGGTGTTTCATGAACATGTGAATAATTTAATTAAAGAATTAAGTAAACCTAATTATTTCACTTCGATTCACATTGAAGCGGATTCATCAAGTGTACTATGTAAGCCTGATTTGTGTCTTCGTCTTCTAGAAAATCCAAAAGCAGTTGCAGACTATTACTATTACGATAACGATGATGTGATAACAATGGGTAAGTTCGACTCTTCTTATTTAATGCTAAATTAAATATTCTTTCATGTTTAGTGAATTTGCGATATCGGTCGCTCTGTTGCCAATGTTTTTCGATTATAACATGAGAATGTTTTAAAACTGTGCATCATTCAACAAAAAAACGTGATGCAAAAATCGACACCAAAAAGCTTTACATAAACAGTTTTGCGTTGTTGTTGCACGTTTAAGCATTGCTGGCGCCGGCTTGAAGCACACGCCGGAACTGAAAAGTCTGAACAATAACACTCATAAACAAGCTGTAGATATCTGACATGGTGTTAACTTTTTCTATTGTAGTTTGTTATGCTGATTTCAAATCTGAAAACCGTTTGTCTCTATCACCTCAGGTTTTGAAGATATCACCATTTTATTTCACCAAATTTTCAGCACAAACGCAAGTCTTCAGTTAAGAAATTTAAACCAAATGTATCTTAAATTAAGTTAATATTGTTCTAACACCATGTATGTCATATGTCAGATTCATTAGAACTCATTGGTACAATAAATTTTCCAGTTAAAATTCCGTCTGTCAGTTTATTGCCTTCATACAATGGTAGACTTATATAAACCATTCATATCCAATATCTAAAAAACGAGAGGTGATAGAGAGAAACGGTTTGCGTATTATTAATCATCTTGTTTTAATTACCTAAGAACAACTGTTGAATACCATGGTATCCACAAAAGGTTTTTTTTTTGTTTATGTGTGTAATTTTTATTTAAATTTTTACTATAGAGTTATTATGAAATACACTGCTGGCAAAAAAATGCAACACCTAGAAGGAATGGGTCTGCTATTGTGTACGCATTAGAGTTCCTCGAGATATTATATAAACCATTTTCTAAGCACACCCTAATCAAATGTTGAGCGAAGTCACAGAGTAGGAAAGTAATCTGTGGCGCGGTATAGAATGCCGAGCGAGGTATAGAATCATTTTCGATCTGAGGTATAGAATGCTGAGCGAGGTATGGAATCGGCATTCTATACCTCGCTCAACATTCGATTAGCGTGTGCTTCGAAAATGGTTTATTCGTTGGAGCAGATAATATTTCTTGTTTTGGAGTTTCATCACCTGAAAAACATTGTTTTATAATTTTTCCTAAAGCACTGTATAAAGAAAGTATAGACATTTCGGGCCAGGCAGCCATTTTGACGCCTATTTCGATTCGATGATTGCCTCTTCTTTGCAGCAAATTCAAACATCAGAGGCACATTCCTCTCAAACTTTTGTCAGAAAGGAATTGTTCGATCTGCAAGTTTGAATTTACTGAAAAAAAGAGGCAATTATCGTATCGAAATAGGCATCAAAATGGCTGCCTGGCACGAAATGTCCATACTTTCTTGTGCTTTAATTTATCCCCGTCAGCAGCGCCATCTGTTGACGAATTTTGTAACTAATTTTGAAATTTGTTGCGAATTAATTCCACTGACCTATATCAACGAGATAGTATACAGTTCATTGTATTCTATCTCGTTGACCTATATAAATAACTGGATGGTGCATTCCTCATTAGGAGGATTAAAAAGGGTGATGCCACTGGACGCCATATTGGTAGGGGCAATAGTTTAAGCTGTTGTGACAATTTTATTCGAGATTATTCCAATATATTTAATTTGATGGGAAAATTTAAATTAAAACTTATTACTAATATAAATAAATATTATCTTGTTGGTTTGGCAGAGTATAAAGTAAATAATATTTACGAAACACACACTGCTTAATCAAACCTTACACACATTATAAATTTGATTTAAAATATTTAAAAGCTTATTTTTAATTAATTAACATTTTACTTTGACCAATTGTTAAGTTTACTTTGGTTACCTTTACAATGCTCTCTTTCTGGCATTAAAAACCAGAATTAATCAAACAAATGTTGCACACACGATGAGATTTCTTGCCCCTACTAAGGTGGCGGAGTTATATAGGTCAGTGATAAATTCCCTGTTTCCTAAGCAGAAACGCAGCAAATCGTACATTTCTATCACCTTCCGTTTTTCGTTAATTGATTTTTCAAATTGTCGCTCATTTTTGGGACACACGATATTGCTACAGATTCTCCCTTCCTCTCTATAGTTAACAATAATGGGTGATGCAATAATAATTACGGATTTTAATCAATAATAATTTTAATTTTTCGTCCTACAATATACACACGTTTTATGATTTTAGATACTGCGAAAAGCTTGCACGTGCCTGTTTGTGATCCCACATTCGATTGCACAGACGCGAGTAAGGAGACGCACCTTAAGCATAGACGCTGTGTTTACTCGACATATCGAGAGAACTCGATACCCGTGCTTATACTATTTTATATTTCATCGTTCTATGCTCCAGTTTCTGCGAGTTTTACGCCACTCCAAACGTCGCCTGAAATTGTTTTCAGTGATAAACAGCTTGTGAGCAGCAACACGACCGTAGAAACCCAGGGAATGGAGTTCCCGACGAATGGTGACTGTGCTAGCAACACAGGAAGCAGAATTTTTGAACTCTGTAGCAATCATTTTAGCAGAAGATCTTCGATTGCTCCCGGTCACACGGTCAACCACTCGACGATCTATCTGTCAATTTCTTGGGTCTGCCAGCTCGTGGTTGCGCTGTTGTAGCTCTCTGGGTCTTCCACTTCGCAATCACATTGTCTACAGTTTTACGGGGTATTTGTAGAATGGTGGACATCGCACGGACTGACTTGTTGCACAAGTGGCATCATCTGATGGTTCCACATTGGAAGTCGCTGAATTCTTTTGAACGACCCTAACCTTAATAATACGAAGCAGATATGTGTTTGAAGATGTGTGATGCTATTTAAATAATTTCTATGTCATTGTTATGCAACATTTGGCACATTCCTTGATTTATGAGGGATGTACCTAAACTTTTGATCACATAGTGTAGTTATGAATAGGCTGGTTTTACGTTCAGAAAGAGAGACAGAAAGCTTGAAATTCATCTAAAAATTTGTCAGATACGCGCTTTTTAAAGTTAACAATTCTGCTATTTGGAGAAATGTCCGTTCTTTTTTTTTAAAACAATTTGTATTTAATTAATCATTAGTATTATCTCGAATACTAGTATAAAACTGATGCACAGTAGGATAATTATAGATGAGGGTCATTCCACGTCAGTTCAGGCGGGCATTAGCACTGACCTCTCGGATTTTAATGAAATTTGGTAGATACAATTGCCCTAGGGAGTTAGTAATGAATGCCAAATATTATTAATTTTTTTTCCTTTTTTTTTGGAAGTTGCGGACATTTAAAATTTTCGAAATCTGAGTGGGTGCCTTATCTATAAAGTACTGTAACTTCGGTTGTATTTTACTTAGAAAGATGTGATTGGTGACATATGAAAGGTCTTTAACTGTAGATTCTATATGAAATTTTCAAAATTATATTACGCATGCGCAAATATTTAAATTTAATAAAAATATTTTATTTATGGAAATTTCTCAAATGGTGGGTATTTTTTTTCGTTAAAAAATTATTAATATCCTACACATCCTTTCATAAAAACAATACAAAAAATTCAAAACCGTGTTTTGCTTCGTGTTGAAGATATTAATTTTTAAAGCTCGAGTTCCAAGCCACAATCGCATGGCTACTCGAGCTTCAGTTCTTCAGATGGACAAGGTATCCTAAGAAATTTTGTGGTAATACCCGATTGTCTTAAACATTCTACAGCTGTTTTTTATTCCTTTCAATGTGAACTCATTAAGTTTTAAAAGAAAGTTCAAAAAATGCAGAGAAGATACTGCGGTTGATCGAAAAGTAATGCCTCCATTACTGTAACTTTTATATTTGTTAACCGATTTTCAAAATTCTTTTTGTATCTGATAATTACATTTGTCCTTTATGTAATGCACTATTCACTTTTCGACATTATTCTCATCCCTTTCCACGCATTGCACCAATGTGTGACCACTCGGGTGAACCCGTCGGAGAGGAAGTCCGGGGTTGTTGTCGACGCCATGATTGAATGGCAGCTTTGGACTATCTTCTTCAGCACGATAACGCTCTCCCGCAAACAATCGCCACACACAAGGGTGTTGCAGCGCCTACAGTTCAAAGATGAAAAACTGCAGTTCAAAGTTGAAAGATCTTGCACCTTGTGACTTTCACCACTACCCAAAGAAGAAAAAGCACCTTAAGGGACATTCAATCCTTGATGAAGAGATAAAAGAGCAATTGCACGTTGTGAAACACTCTGCTCAATATGGCTGGTTAGATTTGCTGAACTTCAGTTGTGATTTCCACCTTCAGCTCAGGCAAAATGTGCGGATTGTTTGCATACACTTTACCTTTCACGGCACCCCAAATGAAAAAATCGAGAGGTGTGTGGTCCGGCGAGCGTGCAGGCCAGATGCCACGCGAGATGATTCGATCAGCAAAGACGTCCTGCAGAGAGTGCATTAATGTGTGTGCTGTACACGTTTCCAAACACTACTACACACTAACTTCTGCTGCTTCTGCAATTCATCTCGTCCTTCAGGGTAACTGACTCTAAGGAAGTGTAAAGTAAATATATTTTCTTTATTACTAACAATTCGATATCATAATGCAAATTTATATTTTCTTACTAAATTATCTTCTTATTTAACAAGTGCTAAATACTTTTCTGACTTCTGAAAAAAAAATCTGAAGTTCTAAGAAACATTTTTCGTATTGATATAATAATTAGTGTAATGCTACAATTATTTTATTTTTCGTGTAATTATAATTAATAATACTATTTATATAAACAATAAAACTTAAATAAATGAGTGGTCCCAAGGTTACACGCTTTCTCTTCCATGTACGAGTAGTCAAGCCCCTACTACCTGACTCTCGCTGTTGGAGCTCAAGCTTTAGAAATTAATATCTTCAAAACGAAGCAAAACACGGTTTTGAATTTTTTGTATTGTTTTTATGAAAGTATGTGTAAGATATTAATAATTTTTAACGAAAAAAATACCCACCATTTCATAAATTTGGATAAATAAAATATTTTTATTAAATTCAAATATTTGCGCATGCGTAATATAATTTTGAAAATTTCATATAGAATCTACAGTTAAAGACCTTTCATATGTCACCAATCACATCTTTCTAAGTAAAATACAACTGAAGTTACAGTACTTCATAGATAAGGCACCCACTCAGATATCGAAAATTTTAAATGTCCGTAACTTCCATAAAAATGAAAAAAAAAAATTGGCATTCATTTCCAACTCCCTAGGGCAATTGTACATACCAAATTTCATTAAAACCCGAGAGGTCATTGCCAAAATTATAAAATTTCTGCCTGTATTGACGTGGAATGACCCATGATGAAATTAATACATGATGGTAAGAAAGTATACGTGAATATACACTGAATGGCCAGTTTATTAGGAACACCTATGACTATGCAAATCCGTTGGCATAGCAATTACTACGTATCAGTTGGTCACGTCGCAGTGGGTACTAATATAAAGCGAGAACTCACCTGTCAAACTGCAAGTGGTTTGACCGCCACTATAGGGAAGACAAAGGATCTGAGCAACTTCGAGCGCAGGATGATAACTGGTGCTCGGCGAGATGGATTGAGTATTTCCGAAACCGCACATGTTCTAGGCTTTTCCCGAACAACCATTTCAAGGGTTTACCAGGAGACAACCAAAAAACAACCAGTCAGAGACAAGCCTGTGGTCGCAAACGACTCGTCGATCCAAGGGATGAGTGTAGGATGGGAATGCTTGTTCACGATTCGTCAACTAACTGTGGAGTACAACACTGGATCGCAGAATAACATCTCTGAACGCCGTGCATTGGCAAGGTTGGGCTACAACAGCCGACGGCCAGTCCGTGTCCCTTTGATCTCCACCGAAAACCGCAAAAATCGTCTCCAATTTGCCCGTGATCACCAACCAACACTGGACCGTCAACGACTGGAAGCTCTACTGGTCGGATGAATCCCGTTTCCTATTGCACCATGCAGAAGGACGACGCAGAATTTGGAGACAATAGCACGAAGCGATGGACCCCTCCTGTCTGGTTTCCACTGTTCAGTCTGGTAGAGGCTCTGTAACAGTCTGGAGAATGTTTTTCTGGCATACTTCTAGTCCGCTGATACCTGTAGAACAACGCCTTAATGTCAGGGCTACTGTGTTTCTCCCATCAGAAGGATACTTCCAGCAGGACAATGCTCCGTGTCACAAGGCTCGTATCGTCATGGAAAGGTTCCAGGAGCATGATAATGAATCGAACTTACTCCTCTAGCCACCACAGTCCCCGGATTTGAACCCAATCGAACATCTTTGGGATGAACTGGAACGGGTTATTCGAGGCATGGATCGACCCCATCCGATAAGCATCAACTAGGAGCAGCTGTTGCATCCGCATGGGCAAATATTACCCATCACAGAGCAATACTTCCAGCGGCTAATTAAATCCATGTCACGGCGAATTCGTGCTGCTATAGCTGCTAGAGATGGCGTAATACAGTATTAGGGGGTGTTCCTAATAAACTGGCCACTCAGTGTACATGCCCAGAATGGAACTTCTGCGGTTTCTAGTTGCTTCAGTTATCGAGCCCATCAAAGAAGGCCCCCTAAGTCAGATGAAGACATAACATCGGCATTCTATTTTTTGTTTTTACTTGCCAAATCGCCTTATTATTGAATGGCCTGTGTTACCTTACAGCAATAGCACGAGAAAGAAGTCGCACTCAGGTAAGAAATTAAGAGCTAATAGAGACGATATACTTTTGACAACGCTTTATTGAAAAATATCTATTGAAAGTAACACAAATACCCACGCCTCAAAGAGAGACTCGAACATGCACCCCGGCGATCCAGAAGCAGGCATGTTATCTTCTTCGCCACCCGGGTGGGCCAAATTGAATCCGATGCTGTTTTTTGGAGACAACAATAATATCTATAACCAGTGCAATGCTCCTATCTTGTGAAGACGAAGTCGTGACCCGCAGCAATGAACAAACTGTCTAAATCAATAAGGAAAGTAAAGTAATATAATTTTATTTTTATGTTGAATATCTTTTTAAATTCCTGTTTAGTTTGCCATTTGATTAAGTACAGTATTTAAATTGGCGAATAGTTTCCACAGACATTAAAAACTGTTAAGAATTTTTTTTATCTGTTACCGCAATAATAGAGTTAATTTCGATTATCCTCTTTAGCAATTAATGTATGTACATCTAACCTAATATAAAATAATGAGAAAATGAATAAGTTCTCAGTGTTTATGCATATTAATTTATATTAAAATTACAGTTCTCTTTTCCTAAAATATGATTTTTAAATTTGCTTTTGTGACCAGATGAGAAAAAGATTGAAAATCCAAGACCGGCTTCCTCCTTCTTTTCTGCTTGCCCAGAAACAACCATTCTATGTCAACAATATTGTGAAAGCTCAAAATTTTACTCGGGTTACTGTGAGAAGAAGATATGCAACTGCTATGGCAGACTATTCTAGTGGCTGATGTCTTTACAATGTGCTATTAACGAAGTAATGCGTACCAATTAAAAAAAAAAAAGATAATTTATTGATCGTCTAAAGAAGGCTTATATCATTTTCCCTTAAGTACCTTTGTATAGAGTAAAACTAGTTATTAAATTATCCAAATTCTGTGATGGAAAAAAAGTAGATCTTTGACTTTGTAAAAAGCAAAAATTTTGGTTTTGATCCTTTGTTCAATTTTTGTTTACAAATAAGATATTATTAATACCGAAGGCTACTGTATGGAGAGTTTAATAGAAATTATATATTTATCCACAGAAACGAATGTGCATATTTATGTCGAAGGACTTAAGTGATTTTCAGCTAATCCGAAATAAATTAATCATCTAAAGTAAGCATTACATGTATTACAAATTAAACATGTTTTACTCATTGCATCACTGAAGATCTTAATTAACAAGTAAAAATGAACATAGAGTATTGAATGGTATATTTTTGTCTTTTCCAGTTATTTTGTTAAAATCTTTTATATAATAATCAAAATTTGTTTTTAATAATTTTTTTAGTAAAACATGTAAAAAATTAAAATGTTTTTAGTAGGAGGTTTTAAGACACAAAACGAAAAGATCCGGAGAAAAGTTTTTCATTATTTTAAAAATATCGAAATAGAACATTATCAAATATATATTAATGAGTTAATTATACAAACAAATGGAAATCAATAAAAATAATTATGGAACAAATACATACGTGTAATGGTTAGAAAAAGTAAAGAAACTTTCCACAATAAAAAATGGAAAAGTGAAAGGAATGTTTAATTTTCTGTTTTTAATCATACGGAGAAAAATGAAGTTTTACAGTCGAAGAAATATTTGTTTTTTTCACGTATCTGTGTTGCTATATCAACGCAGTCAGAAAATATAATTTTTATTTTTATAGAAGAAGAGGTCCATGAAGAAGAAGTGCTCAAGACCTACGAAAGTAATAAAGCGACCTTCCATAAGAGTAATATGGTAAAAGTAAACACAGAGAAGAGAGAAGTAGCAAATTAATAAAATGCTTAAAAATTATCATTTGATATGCAAAATTACTTCATTTTGTCGATATGAAGTAAATGAAAAATTTCTGACTGGCTAACAAATAATTACCTTGACTGGCTAACAAGGTAATTTTGGACTATTCTGCAATGCCAACATTCTGGCAACAATTAGGGGTTGTACTATTCATGTGCCAACGTGACAATACTCCTTGTCAAATGCAAGGTATGTGTGAAGGAATACACAAATGCAGATTGAGGAGACAAAGTACATATAAATCCCATTAAAAAACTGTAGGATGAATTGGAGTGTCAATTATGGACTAGGTTACATTGCCTAATATCTGTGGCTGAGCTTATGAACGCTCTTCGGGAAGAATTGAAGGAAATTCCTGATGCCATTTACTAAAATCTGGTGGAAAGTTTTTTTTCTCAGGAGAATGGAGACCGTAATAAAAGCAAATGGAAATTCAACACTGTATTTCATGACAAAATATTTAAGCGGAGTGGCTTTTTTAGTTTAGTTCTTGTTTTTATTGTTCTTGCTATGAAGGATGTTCTGATTGGTTGTGATATTGTATTTGTTTACTATGGTTAGAAATATTTTGTAATTCGTTGTTGGTTTTAGCTTTGTATTATGCTTTATATTGTATTTTATTTGATTGGTTCTTGTATCTTATATATTGTCGTCTTTCTTGTTGATAATCACTCACTGATGAAGGAAATTTGGTTTCCGAAATGTACATCTGAGTCAATAAAAATTATCATGTGGATTAGTGTTTTCAGTGTTCCTTTAATTATACGCTCTCCAACGAAAGAAAAACTGGGCGTGTCTAATTAAATTCCCAAATTATACTGGTGTCAACAGTTTCTGGTTTTTATTGTTTAAACCATTGCAGTCGTATCGCGCGGTTCTCAGGTGTCAAAGAAAGACACAACAATGGACGCCTGGCAGACATTGTCGCGGCGCTTAACCGTCGTGCTGTTGTCGCTATTGACACTGGAGCAGTACCGGGAATAGTGATGTTGTCGCGCACTTGCCGCATGGTGATGGTTCTGTCCACTAGCGCTGTTCGCAGTAGGAGCTGACGTGCTTCTCCGCGCCCCAGAGCCTGGTCTTCTGGCATGTGTACCTTCCTCTCGCCATTGCCTCCAACATCGGCCTACCGTCTGGTTGACCATCCACTCTCGGAGAGGGCAATAATCCGACTTCGTTCAAAGTCCGTTAATTGCGTGAACGGTTGTCATTGTCGTGGCATTGACACTGTTGTGCGGATTACAGTACTGTACGTTCACGAGGCAGTTGCTTCCTCCCTAGTGCATGGAACGTCTCGCACAGGTGTCAACTGATGAGTCTATACAGGCACCGGACACCCTGTATGAACCGAAATGGTCATGCCCCGTGAGCATGCATCTAATCGTTTACTAGTCGGAGGTAGACGAACCCCCCCACTAAATATGGATGAGGTCGGATAACTCCTTGTTGGTGGGGCAATTTCATTGCAAAGCAGTGTATAATACCAGTACTGCTGATAGTAACTTTTGTTGCTTCATTAAAGCAGACTTCAAGATTCCGTCTAGGAAGAGAGACTCTTGTCTATCGTTCGTTGAATGGAATTGGATTTTACCATTAATGAAAGTGGAGAACGGACGGTCGGGCTTAGTATTCTTAATTATCGGCTTCAAAGCAAAGGACCCAGATGACGTTTTTGCCTCTGTCGTCCCATTGATTCTGCTATCAAATCAACTACACGATGACACGGGGGAAGTCTAGTTTGCCTATGTACACCGATCTCGCCGCCATCGAAAATTACGTTACAAAAGGATAAATCAATTTTCAATGTTCTAAGTTCATTTTTATTGCTGACAAAGAAGTACGTTTTTTAATATTATGAGAATTGGCAACCGCCACATAGCTGCCGAGTGTTTTTTTAAATATCGAAACGTCACATCGATATTCGTTCGCATGTGCCATGCACCTTTCCACAAGTCACTTCCCCCACCGGCAGCCATGTGGCGGTTGCGAATTTTTTTTCATTAAACACTTTTCGGAGCCAAACCTATATATAAAATCATTCCCATTATAGAATCTTATCTTTCATTGCTGCCTTGCATTAAAAGTTTGCTATGCCGTTCTCTGCAGTAAGTATGATAATTATCGACTATACTTTTCGAGAGATGTTCATAAGAAAGACTTGCTGGTACACTGTATAATCAGAATGAATCGTATAAAATTTCAGCAAAATGTTCTGAAGCATTAGAGAGGCTTCTTATTAAATGGCACCTTAAATGCATCTTTTTCCAGTTCTAGGCCTTTATTTTTGTTTTTTTCCTCGTCCGATAAGTATGGGCCTTCTCTTTTTGATTTTGTTATTTTCTTATAAACAATAATTTTCTAAATTCCCTGTCTGCAATAATTAGGTCTCCATTCATTATGAAAGCATTCGTACGTTTCTTTTTTTTTTTCGATTTAATCTAACCTTACCGGTATTTTCTGTTAATCAACGTTGCCAAAGCCATTAAAATAACCCAAAGTTACCTGTTATGAATTTAAGCCCTGATAAAATAAGAAGCCATTGAAATTTAAGCCCTGAACAGACGATATAATGAAACTCTCCGTTTCTCTTGGTGGAATGAAATCGTCTTCCCTCAGAAAAATAAAGTGTGTCGAGTGGTTCCTAAAATACAAAATAATTATAATAATTAAACGACTTTCATAACGTCAGTCCCCGTCTGACGTAAGTGAATAATGGGCTATAATTTTGATTGAGAAACATTACTAACCCGAAATGGGCAAAAATAATTCGGTTATCGTGGTGAAGAGTGAAAAAATAAAAGAAAGCAGATGTTATAAATTACATATGTTTATTGCAGTGAGTTTTTTTAATGGAATTATAATTAGGGCTTTGCTAAAGCAGGAAGCGACGGATTTAATTATAAAAATAAGCATTATTATACAGAAACGAGAACAACTAAAGCTAAAGTAAATTAGTGTTTACATCTGTCTAATGCTGACTACAAAGAAGTGCTGCTGAAAACGCTACATATTTACTGCAAGAAAACTAGTTACTTATTTATCTCGTCCTCCTTTTATACGATTCGTTGTAATCCCATTATCAATTTAGTTTATAAGAAAGATATATTTTTATTAAATTTTGCTCAGTTTTTTAAGTCAAATTATAATCTCCAATAACCTAAAATATGTGATTCTAGGTATAATCTCCTATCCTTATCCACTATTACTAAAATCCAAGTTCTGTCTGTCTATAGACTCGGCCACTGTAAGAGATACCCGGAACCACCTTTTTTGTGGATACTTCTGGCCGTGTAGGGGATGTTAGGGTGGTTTTCATTCCAATTTCGGTTTTTTTGCAAAAAAAAGTTAAATAAATCCCCTTTTCCTGCATGTCTATGTAATGTGGTTTGCGTGGAGCAGTTAGTCAAAGTTTGTTTTGCCAATATGATTGTTTCTTTTAAGAGAGGAAACAATGAAGCTAACAAATTGTTTACACAAAAACGACTGTCAAAATTTGTTTCAACAATTGGAGTTTTTTAGACAACAAAGAGAGAGACGGAAAAACGTGTGCTCAAGAATATTAAATCAGAAATATTTCACAAAAAAAGCATTCAATGATGTTTCGTTTATTAGGAGCTTTAGTTAAAAGCTACTTAAAAGAATGCACGCTTGGTCTGTACGTTTATCTGGCCGTCCGCCGTTTGCACGATAACTTAAAAACAGATTAACTTTTTCAAATTCTGTTTTCAGAAATATGACCATCAAGGTCTTAGCCTGGCCGTATCAACTTTTCAGAATTTTTCGTGGACCCCTTCAAGTCGAATTCACGTGCTAAATTAGTGACTATAAAAATGCTAAGATAATGGCATCATATAACAATAGATTTGTCAAGCTGAATATATTGTTACTTTCTGTTCATCTTTTAAGCATTAGTGGCATTGGCACGCGTACGTGAAATCGCTTTGTGCTCATAATCTACGAAGTGCTACCCAAAATTTCCCGAAATTGTTTTATTCTGACCGAACTGTAAGAAGTACAAAGTTTTGCCGACAGATGGTGTTAGAGGTACGTATCAGCTAGAATTGTGCCAAGCGGTGTCATCCTATGTCCACGAGATTTTGAATTTGAGCTGTTTTTGTCACTCTTTGTGTTGGTCGTGCTGCGATTCTTGATATTAAAGCTGAAGAAAACTGCGGCTGAACCCACAGACTGTTGAAGGAGGATTTTGATGAACAAGCTTTAGGCCAAACACAAACATTTGAGTGGTTTAAGCGTTTCATAGATGGTCGAGAGTCTGTGGAAGACGACAAGCATTCTGGTCGATGGTCAACAAGCACAACTCTAGAAATGATCACGAAAGTTTGTGACGTCTTCCGAGAGGACCGAAGTTAGACCATCCACGATGTATGTGATCGCCTTGATCCATTTGAGAGAAAACATGAGGCGCAAAAAAGCCACAGATGTGGAAGAAGAAAGACTGGCTGCTCCATCACGACAATGCTCCGGCGCACACATCGCTCACTGCGAGGGACTTCCTCAACAAAAACAACATGACCGCTGTCCCCTGGCACCCTGTGATTTTTATTGCTTCCGAAAATTGAAAATGCGGTTAAAAGGGCAGCGATTTGACGCCATTGAAATGATCTAAGCGGAATCGTAACAGGTGTTAACATACTTCAACCTGGAAACTTCCAGGAGTGCTTCCGGAAGTGGGAACATCGCTGGAAGCGATGCACAGGATGTTGCAAAAATATACAGGACAGTATTGCTGGGTAGCCTATCCTCTCGCTTCAGGGGCGGCTTCATAAAATGATAATTGGGAAATTTTATTTTGTTGACCCATTTATGACGAAATTGGTAAAAATGGAAATTGAGACGTCATATCCTAAATTTATATTCTGTAGCATGTAAAGTCATAAAACATAATTTACAAAAAAACATAAAAAATTACATCTATGGAAGACAGCATATAATTTTAAGTAAAATATAAGTTTGGAATCGCTAGCAACAGGCCAGGAACTAACGTCACTACTTATTTTTCTTGTTGAGTGAATTAAAAGTTAAATTAAGAATTAAAATTAATTTTTATTTTTAAATTATCATGGAGCATGTTTAATTTTAAAGTATCATGAAATAATTGACTATTTATTGGACTGCATTTTCATTTCATCGAAATTTTTATTGTGAACTTTTCGGACCTTAATTTCAAAATTCAAATTCTTCAAGCCCTTCAAAATTCAAAATTTTTCATCGTTATCATTTCATATTGTCACCTTTTAAACAAGTGCCGAGTCAACAATGAAGTCCGTTTTTACACTGGTGCCAAAAGTTTGGACCAACCAGCAAAATCAAGAAAAAATTAATTTATTCTAAAAATATTTTACACCTACAACTCTAAGTAAATATGAAACAATATTCAGGAAAAAACAAATTTATTTCTGCGTCGTTGCTACTTTATTACCTTAAATTACAATGTGTTCATCCCTTTGTGCAAAGTCTAGTCTAAGGCACGAGTTGTGAAAGCCTATTTTGAGAGCAACAACGTTTCCACTTTTACTTGGACTGCTCGAAATCGAGATCTCAATATTATTGAGAATGTGTGGCATCTCACGGAGCAAAAAATTTACCAAAACACTCAGTACAAATCTCGAGAACAACTAATAGCAGCCATTCAGAAAACTGTTAAGCCAAATGTTATTAAAAGCTTATTTAATTCTATTTCAGGTCGTTTGTCAAATATTGTAGAGTCAAAATGATCTCAAATATCAAAATAATTCATTGGTTAATGATGTAATACTTTTTTCCCTTTATGTTATACAAATGTAGTCCAAACTTTTGGCCAGTCTTGTTTTGATTTTAGGTATTAAGAAACCAACAACGCAGACATAAACTTGTTTCTTCCCTGAATATTGTTTCATATATACTTAGAGTTGTAAGTGTAAAACAGTTTTCGTATAAATTCAGTTTTTCTTGACATTGCTGGTTGGTCCAAACTTTTGGCCACCAGTGTACGAGGTGTGAAAATTATTGCCAGGACAGTGGACTTGAGATTACTTGGACTGTTAGAAGCTTTGTTATTTAGTAATTTTTTAAATTTTATTAGTTTTAAGCCTCTTTTTAATTATATTTTGTAATTTTCTTTAGTTCTTTGTAAGATCGGGTAAGTTCCGTATTTTATAGAGGTACATTTCGGGAAATTTTGGGTATCACCTCGTTTATTAAGTAGCGGAAGAATGGAGCTACTTATTGTTTTCACAATGTCTGTCTGTCTGTCCTTCCGTCCGTCCCCTTCATAATTTCCGCATTTTTGAGGTAGAAGGTTGAAATTCGGAATGTTGCTTAATATGGGCATGTGCACATTCACTGTTTAGTTTGGTTTTGATTGGCCCACTGGGGTCGGAGTTTCGGGGACGGAAATTAGAGGGGACCAAAAGGTCTACGCGTATTTATGCATAGAAAAGAGTGAAATTTGGTATGCAGATTCCTCTAAGCAAGATCAACATTACTATAAAGTTTGGGCCAAATTGTTCCAATGGGGTCGGAATTGTGGGGATGGCAGTTACTTGATCTTTAGAACTATGGCAACATATGATATGTCATATATCATTCGATCGGAAATGATGAGAAACGAAAGAAGATAGAGCTCATTTACACTTTATAAATACTATGTTCGAGAAAATCAATTTTTCGAGTTAAAAAAATTGGGGAGGGGGGTAAAAAGTGAGATAAAAGGGTAAAAATAGATGATCTCAGGGCTTCCGCTACTTTCCTATACCTCCCTCGGGAGGATTAACTTCTTGTTATTAAATAGCGGAAGAATGAAGCTACTTATTGGTTTTATAATGTCCGTCCGTCCCCTTCATAATTTCTACATGTTTTGAAGTAGAAGGTGAAATTCGGAATGTAGTTTACTATGGCATGTCCACCTGCACTATTTAGTTTGATTTTGACTGGTGCTATTCTGGATTTTGACTAGAGGACAAGACATCTGTGTGATATTTAGGTACGTAAAATTCAGTATCTACCTCACTCTGAAGTTTAAGCTCAATTGTTCCAGTGGGGTCGCAGTTGCGGGAGTAGCAGTCACTTGGTCTTTAGAACTATGGCAACATATGGCATGTTATGTCATTCCATCGGAAATGATGAGAAAGGAAAGAAGATACGAGTTTTTTTACATTTTCTACATACAATTTCGAGAAAATCAAATTTTTGATTAAAAAACATGGGGGCAGGTAAAAAAAAAAAAAAGTGCAGATAAAGGGGTAAAAATAGATGACCGCAGGATCTGCTACTTGCCTTACCCTGCTCGGGGGGGGGGGGGGGAGATTAATTTCTTGTTTATAAATGTATTTCTGCTTCACTGCTAAAGCTCCTCCTTGGAATCTGTATAAGGTTTTATTTATTTATTTGAATTATAAATTATAAAGAATCTAACCGGAGCCTATATGAGAAAGTATGTTAAATAAATTAATAACAACAATCAAGTACAAAAGAAAACAAACAGATAAAATTCATTAAGATCTATAAGAGAAGAATTAGCAAATTAACAAACAGTGTGTTAATAAACATTACTAATAAAGTCATTGACAAAAAGAAATAATTTTAAACCCCTTTTAAAAGAGGCGGGGGTTGGGGAAGAACGAAGTACTACAGGTAAACGAACCAACATCTAATTCCAGCATAGGAAATACAACGGCGCTGATAATTATTTCTAACCAACGGGATTCTAATAGAGTCCGCTGAGCGAGTAAAGTAAGAGTGTTATCGTGTTGATATAAATAAAGACAAAGGGGTCGAGAGAATTTAATGACCATTAATAACCTTATAAATAAACATAACTAATTGTATAATATAAATTTGTTAGACAGTCGCAACGCAAAAAAGAATTAAATAGTGAGAGACCGAACTGGGCTTTAATATGATTCTCAGGAAGCACTTTTGAATTCGATAAATTTGAGATAAATTAGAGATCGAACTCCAAAATTGAATATCGTAACAAAGCGATAAACATGTCAACGAGTTGTATAACGGAAGTAAAATACTAGACGGGAGATAGTGGAGACGAGAAATCAGACAGAGTATCTGCCTACTCGTTGATATGCATATTCCAAGATAAATCTGGAGATAAATAAATTCTTAAAGATACTTGAAAGAGCTCGTGGGAAGAAGGAGGTGGAATTATAATAAATAAATAATTTAGTTGGAACAGATCGCTTGTTACTTTGGTAAAAGATCATATATTTATTTTTATTCAGATTTAATGATACAGTGACTTCCAAAACTGTCCCAATGTTAGAGAGCGAGATGTTCATCCATCCATTATTGATATTGTATACATTCAATAGAGTCACCATTGCTTTCATTTAAGAACTCAATATCTGAGCATGAAAAAAGTGCAATACAAAATTTTTTCAAAGATTATTTTTCATGTAATTAAAGAAAAACCGACAATTTGTCATTGGGACAGTTTTGAACCCCACTTCAAATGAATGTAATCAGCCTGGAGTGTTCCATTAAAACATCAGGAACCACGTATTTTTACAATTTCTTAATCCAACAGTTTAATATGCTAAGTTCTGCATAACTGTCAACAATGAAGCCTATTTCCAAAGACACACGCAATAACTTTGTTGCCCTTATTGATGAAGGGCTTTCTACAAGAGATATTCAGTCAGGAATAGAAATTGGACGCACAACTGTAAGCAGAATTCGTGCATCTTGCAGACCAAATGCACAGAAGATGAAAAGAGGTCGCCCACAAAAATTAACTGCAAATAATAAAAGAAAACCGATTCGGATGATAACAAGTACGGATGCTGCAGATGCTGTCAAAGTGACCCAGCGATTTATTGCTGAATCTGGAACAATTGTCAGTTGCTCTACTGTTCGTCGACATTTCATAGCATCAGGATTAAAATCTGCAGTGAAAAAGAAGAAGCCTAAACTGACAAAGAAATACAAAGAAAGTCGTCTCTATTCGCGATATGGCATCAACATTGGACTCAGGATGACTGGAAAAGAGTTATATGGTCCGACGAAACAAAAATAAACCAATTAGGATATGATGGTCGAACCTGGGTGTGGAAACGTCCAGGATCAGGGTTAACAGAACGGGAAGTGAACGGAACTGTTAAATTTGGTGGTGGCAACCTGATGATTTGAGGTTGCATGACATTTACAGGAACTGGTTTGATGTGTCGAATTGATGGCAGGATGACCGCTGCCATGTAGTGAGACATTCTGGATAACTATTTCATCCCTACTCTGGATTTTCATGGACAAGACAAACAAGAGATTATATTCCAGCAAGACAACGATCCCAAACATCGAGCATGTTGCCACACAGTGGTTCCAAGATAAAGAAATTGAAGTTCTGGAGTGGTCTGCACAATCTCCAGATTTCAATCCAGTAGAACATTTGTAGGAACACCTTAAAAAACAAATGGCCAAATATCCGACTGAACCAAAAGGAATGCAAGAATTGTGGGAAAGAACAAAGATGGAATGGGAAAATATTTCTGCCCAAACAGGTATTAATTTAATTGACAGCATGCCTAGACTATTGCTAGATTGTTGAAAGCCAAAGGAGGCTACATAAAATATTAAATAAATATTGTTCATACAAATGAGTTCAATTCATAACACGGCATCAAAACTGTCCCAATGACAAACTGTCAGTTTTTCTTTAATTACATAAAAAATAATCTCTGAAAAAATTCCTAATAATGGATGGACATCGCTCTCTAACACTGGGACAGTTTTGGAAGTCACTGTAATTGGTTAACAGAATTCTATTTATTAGGAGCTTTAGCATAAAAGCTACTTAAAAGAATGCGCCCTTGGCCTGTACGTTTATCCGTCCGTCCGGCCGTCCGCCGTTTGCACGATAACTTCAAAACGAATTAACTTTTTCAAATTTTGTTTTCAGAAATATGACCATCAAAGTCTTAGCTCGGCCGTATCAACTTTTCAGACTTTTTCGTGGACCCCTTCAAGTCGAATTCACGTGCTAAAACAGCGAGTGTAAAGAATACAAAGATAATGGCATGTCTTATAACAATCGATTTATCAAGAAGGAATACATTGTTACTTTCTGTTCATCTTTTAACCATTACTGACATCGGCGCGCGCACGTGAAATCGCTTTGTCGACGCACGATTGCTCAAGTGCTCATAATCTATATTATTAAGTAGCGGAAAAACAGAGTTATTTATTAGGAGCTTTAGCATAAAAGCTACTTATAAGAATGCGCCCTTGGTCTGTACGTTTATCCGTCCGGCCGTCCGCCGTTTGCACGATAACTTCAAAACGAATTAACTTTTTCAAATTCTGTTTTCAGAAATATGACCATCAAAGTCTTAGCTTGGCTGTATCAACTTTTCAGCATTTTTCGTGGACCCCTTCAAGTCGAATTCAGTTGCTAAAACAGTGAGTGTAAAGAATACAAAGATAATGGCATGTCATATAACAATCGATTTATCAAGAAGGAATACATTGTTACTTTCTGTTCATCTTTTAACCATTATTGACATCGGCGCGCGCACGTGAAATCGCTTTGTCGACGCACAATTGCTCAAGGGCTCATAATCTATATTATTCAGTAGCCGAAGAATGGAGCTACATATTGGTTTTATAATGTCTTAACTGTGTACCCCTTCATAATTTCTACATTTTTTGAAGTAGAAGGTTGAAATTCCGAATGTAACTTCCTCTGAGCATGTCCATCCGCACTATTTAGTTTGGTTTAGATTGGTACACAGGGGTCGGAATTACGGGGGTGGGATTCAGAGAAGAAAACATATCTATGTGCTATTTAGATACATAGAGGC